>JAWWNI010001573.1:0-155267 GCA_034642065.1 Darevskia nairensis | reverse complement strand
GAGAGAGGAGGAGGAGAAGAAGAAGAAGAAGAAGAAGAAGAAGAAGAAGGGGTGGGTATAAATAATAAATATTAATAATAATAATTCATTATTATTTTTTTGCTTGTTTGAATAACAAGACGGCGACATCCAAACGGATGCAATTCAATTTATTTAAAACATCTAAAACCGTGCCTACCAAACGGGGAGGTTCAGTTTCACTCCGCTTAGAGCGCGCGACAAACTTCAAACGATTATTCCTTTCCCTCCTGTCCCAGATTAAAAACACCCAAATATATAATATTGCTGGCCCACGATCTTCGCCAATTCCCTTGATTTACGTTTCCGCGAGTCAATAGCGAAACACAGACCCGCACACGAAGATAGTGAAACAAAGACGGCTTTCTCTTCCACGTTCAGTTGCGTCGAGGAGACTAAGACCACGTTCCAGCACTTGCTTAGGCGCAAGCCTCCTTGCGCTCGGTAAGGTTTACTTGCGAGTAAGCAAGGCGTTGTGATCTGTCTGTTAAGCCGCTCCCCCTTAAAAAAAAAAATCAAGGCCATTGGGTTTCGAAAGGGCTTTATTTTGGTTGGATCGGGTCCTTCGTTTCCCACTGAAAGACCTCAACGCTTAAGAGACTTTTGTGGGATTAAGATGCATTGCACTCCGTGCTTACTTTCGAGAAAACTGCGCTCTGTAAAGCACTGTGGACACTGAAGCGCTGTTGTTATTATTATTATTATTATTATTATTACTATTCTGAGAACAAGGGACCTAAATTAGGCTGTGCACACACCATATATTTAAATCCTGGGAACTGTAGTTTGCTAATGGTGCTGGAAATTGTAGCACTCTGAAGAGTACGCTACAGTTCCCAGTATTCTGGGAGAGGTGTGTGTGCGCTTTAAATATTCTTACATTTCTCTGAGCATGACTAACACCGGGCACAACTATTGTTATTGTGAGGAGGGGTCGACATCCACCCACCGTCCTTTTCCTAGAACACCCTGTCTATTTCTGCTTAGATATCCGGCTCCCGTTCTAAAAACCAAGGCGCATTTCCTGGCGTCTACTGGGCAACGGTGCACATGAGAGTGTGCAGAGCGCATTTCTCACAGACACACCGCCAGCTGGGACGGAGCAGGAGGGCTTCAGGAGGGCAGCGACGTGGTCCCGCCCGGGTAGGAGTCACTCCCGACATGCACTTACTTATTCTGTTTTGCATTCTCTCCTTAAGGAATGATAAAAGAGTCCGAAAACCAGAAGTTCTTCCTTCAAGGCGCAGCAGCGAGGCGCCCAACCTTAAGCCCTACACAGAGTAGACCGGCTGAAATGAAACGGGGCCAGCCTGATTTAGGCCTGTCGATTTTTCAACGGGACTACTCTAGAGTTGGCTTCAATCAGTAGTAGAAGAAGAAGAGTTTGGATTTGATCTCCCGCTTTATCCCTACCCGAAGGAGTCTCCAAGCGGCTCACATTCTCCTTTCCCTTCCTGCCCCACAACAAACCCTCTGTGAGGTGAGTGGGGCTGAGAGACTTCAGAGAAGTGGGACTAGCCCAAGGTCACCCAGCAGCTGCATGCGGAGGAGCGGAGACGCGAACCCGGTTCACCAGATTACAAGTCTACCACTCTTAACCACTACACCACACTGGCTCTAACTTGCTAGCAAGCTCTCCAAGGTGGCTTATTTTAATTACTTCACAGACTGGTAAGTCGGAAGGGGGTCCCCCCGATGGTCATCTAGTCCACCCCCCCCTGCAATGCATTTACATTGCATTTATATCCCACTGTGCATGGTTCTCCCGTCCCTCCAAACGCAATCCCTACAAACAACCCTGTAAAGTAGGTCAGGCGGAGAGGCAGTGACTGGCCTGAAGTGATGTATGGAGGTGAGAGCTGGACCATAAAGAAGGCTGATCGCCGAAGAATGGATGCTTTTGAATTCTGGTGCTGGAGGAGACTCTTGAGAGTCCCATGGACTGCAAGAAGATCAATCGTCTCCATTCTGAAGGAAATCAGCCCTGAGTGCTCACTGGAAGGACAGATCCTGAAGCTGAGGCTCCAATACTTTGGCCACCTCATGAGAAGAGAAGACTCCCTGGAAAACACCCTGATGTTGGGAAAGATGGCACAAGGAGAAGGGGACGACAGAGGATGAGATGGTTGGACAGTGTTCTCGAAGCGACCATCATGAGTCTGACCAAACTGCGGGAGGCAGTGGAAGACAGGAGTGCCTGGTGTGCTCTGGTCCAGGGGGTCACGAAGAAGAGGCGGACACGACTAAACGACTCAACAACAACAACTCTCAGGTCCGATTAGGTCGCTCTAACCCCCTCACCATACTGACTCTCTGACTTTCCCAACCGGGTGACTTCCAGTATGTATAAAAACAGAATAAAACGTTAGACATTAAAAACTTCCCTAAACAGGGCTGCCTTCAGATGTCTTCTAAAAGTCAGATAGCTGTTTATTTCCTTGACATCTGATGGGAGGGCGCCACCACCGAGAAGGCCCTCTCTGCCTGGTTCCCTGTAACCTCGCTTCTCTCAGGGAGGGAACCGCCAGAAGGCCCTTGGAGCTGGACCTCAGTGTCTGGGCTGGATGATGGGGATGGAGACGCTCCTTCAGGGTTTAGGGCTTTCAAGGTCAGCACCAACACTTTCAATTGTGCTCGGAAACGTCCTGGGAGCCAATGTACCGGTAGGTCTTTAAGGACCGGTGTTAAATATGGCTCCAGTCCCTAGTCTAGCTGCCACAGTCTGAATTAGTTGTAGTTCAAAGGGAGCCCCACGGAGAGCGCATTGCGGTAGTCCAAGCAGGAGATCACCAGCATTGATCTCGACGGGCCTTTCCTCCTCCTCGGAGTAGGACTTGGCGTCGCCTGCCGCTCTTTCTCCTCCTCCTTTTAAATTATTATTTATTTGTTGGGATGGGGAAATAAAACACCGACGGCTCAATTAGAGCGAACAACAGGGGTACTTAAGGAGCCAATTGTGGCCAGTGTTTAAATCTTTATTTACCAGAGCCTTGTAAAGACAGGGGGACAATTTGCATCGCTATTAACTGCTTTTCAATAGGGCATTGACTGGAACTAAAGGATGCCACTCGCCCTTCCTAATTAAACACCGGCGGAATTACTCTAAATACATATGAATACCGCTTCGCACCCCATAAATAATCCGCTCAGACACTTTGGGAAAGAGGGAGGCGGGGAGGGGCGGCGGGGAGGCGGGGGGGGAGAGAAAGGCCAGGATCCGGAGGGGCGCTCAGCTCCCACTCTGCCTCCGCGTCCCCCTCTTTCCTGTTCCCTTTTCCTTCCTTCTTTTCTCTTTCTCCCTTCGAGCCTTTTTCGTTTTTTCGTCCCTCTTCGTTCTTTCCCCTATTTATTCTTTTTCGTTTCCCCTTCGTCCCTCATTCTCTCTTTCCCTCGCTTCTGTTTCTTTCTCTTCCTTTTTTCTTGTTACTTCACCCTTCCTTCTCCCTCCCTCCCTCCCTCCCTCCTGTCACGCTTTTTAGAGTTTTCTTCCGCTTTTCCTTTATTCTTTTTAATTTCCCCTTCCCTCCTTCCTTCCTTCCTTCCTTCCTTCCTTCCTTCCTTCCTTCCTTCCTTCCTTTCTCTCTCTCTTGCTCCTTTTCTCCCTCCTTCCGTTTCCTTCCTTCCTTCCTTCCTTCCTTCCTTCCTTCCTTCCTTCCTTCCTTCCTTCCTCTTTCCTTCCTTCCCCTCCCTCATCCCACATTAAGCCTGCTACATTTCTTCGCCATCTTTGGCCTTGCACGCAGAGAGTGACAGACATATACTCGCATCTATACGCTCTATAAAATAAAAGGGCTTTCTGCGTCTTCCAGGCACACCCCCCCCCACGCGGCCTTCGCCCCCCCCCACGGCCCCCCCCCCACGACGCAGAGGCACGCGGACAGCATCCTACCATTGTTGAAGTCAACCATTCCCCCTTCAAAACAATATGGATCGCTTCTAAATCAAGGATGGACTGGGGCGGATAGATTCATCTCTCCCTTCCTTCCTTCCTTCCTTCCTTCCTTCCTTCCTTCCTTCCTTCCTTCCTTCCTTCCTTCCTTCCTTTCACTCCCCTGCTATTGCCAGATCAGAACAGGCGTTTGACTCTGATTCAGCCAGGATCGAAGCTTAGCCAAGCTGCTTATTCCACATCCTATGGAAGATAACCTTTGGGTGGGTGGGTGGGGGGAATAAACTCGTATTGTTTGTACAAACGCGCATTATGTGGAGAGGTGTCACACACAGAAACACATACGCGGGTCAAATATGCTTGCAACAGGAAACCCGATTTTAAGAAATCGTATTGAATTAAAGTGATTCGGTATGATTTGTAATAATTCGGAAAACTAATAAAAATAATTGGGGGGAGGGAATCAAGTATGTAAAACACACACAATATACCATACGCACAAAAATGAACTATTTGCAAATTAACTGGATAGCAATGCAACTATTTGTTAAATAGATGTAGCCCACCAAAAACAGCTCAGTGTAGGCCCACTGAAATTAATGGGTTTACTTTCATTGGGTTTACGCTGCGACAAATGCTGGATACATCCTAGTATACAGAATAGTAATTAAAAAACAAGGCATCTGCTAGCTTCTCCCTGCTCCCCGCCCTCCATTATTTCCCAGCTCTTCTGGGGTATCTCCTGTCTCAAACCACCAACATCCTAGGTCCATACTAACTCCATCTCTCTCCTGCCCTGAAGCGTCCTGGGGTAGAGGCCTCAGCCACTCCTCATCTGGCCAGTCCCTGACAAGTAGACCTATTGAAGTCTACAACGAGTGGTTTTATTTTGTTTTGAGAGCCAATGTGGTGTAGTGGTTAAGAGCGGTGGACTCGTAATCTGGGGAACCGGGTTCGCGTCTCCGCTCCTCCCCATGTAGCTGCTGGGTGACCTTGGGCTAGTCCCACTTCTATGAAGTCTCTCAGCCCCACTCACCTCACAGAGTGTTTGTTGTGGGGCAGGAAGGGAAAGGAGAATGTGAGCCGCTTGGAGACTCCTTCGGGGAGTGATAAAGCGGGAGATCAAATCCAAACTCTTATTCTTCTTTTGTTTTTGCTATCACCAGTGCTTTTTTCGGGGGGGGGACGTGATGCAGGGGGACGCACACCCCTAAACATTTTGTGAATCTTTTGCCCATTTACTGTATTTCTTTTTCCCGATTTGAACTATAAAATGGTGATTTTCTTGAGTCAAAATGAGAGTACCCCTAAACTTTTTTTAAGGGGGAAAAAGCACTGGATATCACTATGGAGCTATATAACACAATATTATTATTTTTTAATGCTTGATGTTTTTATTATGTTTTATATATGCTGTAAGCCACCCAGAGTGGCTGGGGATACCCAGTCAGACAGGCAGGGTGTTTAATAATAATAATAATAATAATAATAATACGGTAATAGTAATAGTAATATAGCACCAACAGTTCTGGAATAGGATGTCCCTATTTTCATCGGAGAAATGTTGGAGGGTACGTTCTTCTCTTTCACATTTTACTTGTACAGCAGGAATGAAGGGAAGAAGAAGGAATCAAAATCATCATAATCGTAAGTAAAATATATTTGTGCAGCGAAATGTACATTACAATCTTATAAACAAGATTCTTTAAAAAAAAAAAAAACCAGCACAGATCCTGCGTTATGGTGAATAGGGTGCGCGAGGTAAAGTCAAACCTTTATTAATCTAGCCAAAATTAAACCTTTAATTCATAATTGGTTTCACAATTCTGAAGGATTTAGCGTGTGCTAAATCCACGCCCCGCCCCCAGTAGATGGGAGTTTAAAAAATACCCCTTTTATTTATACCCCGCCCATCTGGCTGGGTTTCCCAGCGCTCTCTCTCTCTCTCTCTCTCTCTCTCTCTCTCTCTCTCTCTCTCACTCACACACACACACACACACACACACACACACACACACACTTTCTATTGTTTTGTAACTCTTTAAAATTATGTGCAATTATGACTGAGGACGTGTGGCTCGCCGAGTATATAACCTCCACACCCACCCGTGGACGGGAGATGACTTTCGTGCAAGGGCGACACGTGTACGCCACCACGTGCGAAAAAGCGCCGCCCGCCGGTAAACCCTTGTCCTGAACTCCCGCCGGGGCTGCTGAGAGAGGCGCCTCTGAAGATCTATCCAGCCTCCTGGATTGGAAGAGGAACCACCGGGTTGGATGGCTGCCATTGGCAGACGGTGGGAAGTGAACTCTGCCCAACGCTCATTAGGCAGGAGGTGTAAATGGCATTTGGCAAGTCCCTTTGGACTTTATTTTTATTTATTTATTTTTAAAGGAGCGTGTGTGCTCTTCCGCTCCAAGCGCTGACGGCGACAGAAACCGGTTTGAAACCGGTTTGCGTGGAGAGGGGAGGGAGGGAACCATCGTTCCATCGGAACGATGGAAACTGTCTCAGCGGCTCCCTTTTGAATCTCCTGGAATTCTTACAAGAGGCACACGGGAGAAAGCCTGCTCTTTGCAACCCTGCATGAGTCCCTGTTCTCCAAGCTTCTCCCATGGAGGTTGAACAGAAAGCAGCACCACGTGCCTTTGCCCCTGGAGGGGTGGTGACTGGTTCCCTCAGCCACGCCCCCATGTTGAATGGCAGCACTCAAAGAGATGTCACCCCACCACCCAGCATCTCTGAATGAGTTCCTGTTCTGCCTCAAGGTCTCCTTTCCCCATTAGAAATCCAGGATGGTGGCTCCTCCATATCATCTCCAATGGGTAGTTCTCAAAGGCTTTACACCCGGGAAGGACCCATATGGCCTTTGGGATTTCTCAGGATTCCCAACAGCCCCCATGGCGAAGGCAAAGGATGACGGGATTGGGGGTTTCGGTTGGGGGGGTCTCTGGTTCCCTTCATCCCTGCAGCACAAGTAAAAGCTAAAAGAGCAGAACACACACTCCGACGAAAATAGGGACATCCTATTCCAGAACTGTTGTTGTTGTTGTTGTTGTTGTTGTTGTTGTTGTTGTTGTTGTTGTTGTTAATACCCCGCCCATCTGACTGGGTTGCCCCAGCCACTCTGGGCGGCTTCCAACATATATAAAAACGTAACAAAACATTAAAAAACTTCCCTATCCAGGGCTGTGTCTTCTAAAGGTCTAGTAATCAGGGGTCAGCAAACTTTTTCAGCAGGGGGCCAGTCCACTGTCCCTCAGACCTTGTGGGGGGCCGGACTGTATTTTGGAAAAAGAAGACAAAGAAGAACGAATTCCTATGCCCCACAAATAACCCAGAGATGCATTTTAAATAAACGCACATTCTACTCATGTCAAAACACCAGGCAGGCCCCACAAATAACCCAGAGATGCATTTTAAATAAAAGGACACATTCTACTCGTGTAAAAACATGCTGATTCCTGGACCGTCCGCAGGCCGGACTGAGAAGGCAATTGGGTCGGATCCGGCCCCCAGGCCTTAGCTTGCCTACCCATGGTCTAGTAACTTATCTCCTTGGCTCCAGGGTTGCATAACTCTATACCCTACAACATTTATCCGGTGGAAATAGAGACGTTCCTAAGGGAAAGTGGGACATGACATTCCCAGAATCAGAAACCAGGATGGCTTCTGTAAATCTGGGACAGTCCCTGGAAAATGGGGACACGAGGAAGGTCTGGGGTGGGCCTTTCTTACTTTGAAAATCTACACAGACAGAACCATCTTGTAGACACATTGGCTGGAGAGACGGTGGGCTCCAGTGAGTCTAGGGGTCCCCACACTAGATGTAAGGAGATACTCCTGGTGTAAGAGATTGGAATAATGGCATTGCCATTGAATGCTCCTGTCTGCATCCACCTTCTGACCCAAACCACAAAAATCACAGTTCTCCTGTCAGAAAGCGACGCATCTCCAAAGGTTCATCTCCAAAGACCTCGGAAGCTTTCTCCAAGGAATCCTTAAAAAGCCTGCTTTAATTTTGATGCAATCCTAGGCACACATCCCTGGGAGTGGGTCCCATTGGACTCAAGAAGTGTTACTTCTGAGTAGACATGGCGTTGTTGGGTTGTTTTCGTTTTCCTTATGTATTCTGTGTTTTCATATCTTGTGAACTGCCCTGAGACCTGCAGGAATAGGTAAAGGGACCCCTGACCATTAAGTCCAGTCGCGGACGACTCTGGGGTTGCGGCGCTCATCTCACATTACTGGCCGAGGGAGCCAGCGTACAGCTTCTGGGTCATGTGGCCAGCAGGACTAAGCCGCTTCTGACGAACCAGAGCAGCGCACGGAAACGCCATTTACCTTCCCGCCGGAGTGGGACCTATTTATCTACTTGCACTCTGGGCGGCTCCCAACAGAATATTAAAAACACAATAAAACATCAGTCATTAAAACCTTCCCTAAACAGGGCTGCCTTCAGATGTCTTCTAAAAGTCAGGTAGTTGTTTATTTCCTTGACTTCTGGTGGGAGGGCGTTCCACAGGGAGGGCACCACCATCGAGAAGGCCCTCTGCCTGGTTCCCTGTAACCTCACTTCTCGCAGGAAGGAAACCACCAGAAGGCCCTCAGAGATGGACCTCAGTGTCTGGGATGGACGATGGGGGTGGAGACGCTCCTTCAGGTCTACTGGGCTGTTTAGGGCTTTCAAGGTCAGCACCAACCCTTTGAATTGTGCTCAGAAACGTCCTGGGAGTCAATGTAGGTCTTTCAGGACTGGTGTATGGTATCGGTGGGCACTCCCAGTCACCAGTCTGGCTGCCGCATTCTGGATTAGTTGCAGTTTCCGGGTCACCTTCAAAGGGAGCCCCACATAGAGCGTATTGCAGTAGACCAAGTGGGAGATAACCAGAGCATGCACCACTCTGGCCAGACAGTCTGTGGGCAGGGAGGGTCTCATCCTGCGTACCAGATGGAGCTGGTAGACAGCCGCCCTGGACACAGAATTGACCTGCGCCTCCAGGGACAGCTGGGAGTCCAAAATGACTCCCAGGCTGTTTCCTGTTTCCCTCCTTAGAGTAGGACCCCTTTGAAATCAATGGAGCTAAATTAGTGCTGCCCATTCACTCCAATGGGTCTTTAGTCTAGTTGGGTACTGCCAGTTGCATCCACCATTCACTGAAATGAGGTCCGCTCATTTCAATTGGTCCACTTTGAGTTGAGCTACAGGCCCATAAATAACCCTTTGTCCTATGCGCTTGCTTACCTGGGAGTAGGCCCATTATATCCCAGAAGGCTTCCTTTAAAATCTATGGGATTCCAAAGCGGTTTGCTTGAGCTGAATCATACTTGAAACCCCTCTAGGCCATCCCCCCCCCCATGCACACACACATTTTGGATAAAGGAACTGACTACATTAGCATTGCAATACATTAGCAATAGTCTCTATAGATTTTAGCTCTGCGGAATTTTTTACATAGGTGGCATTTTTGCTGAGGTTATTATCTGTTTTTATCTTCCTGAGTTTATAATGTTTTAACAACTACCTCTTGTTGTTTTAATGCTGCTCTGTTTTGTATTTCAATATCCTATGGCTTTAAAAAAACCAACTCTTCGTCAGCTGTTTGGATCGTCTTTCAGGTCTCAAAGGCAGTATGCTAAGTGCGTTATTATTCTGTTCCCAACTAAATCATACTCATTTTTTAAAAAATTAAACATTTATTCAAAAGTTACATCATACTCATAGCAGACCCATTGAAAGCAATAGGCTGACCCGTGGGTCCACTTTAAGCATGACTTCTTACATTAATATTGTCTTAATACATCGGCCTGCAGGATAGCTCAGTCGGTAGAGCAGGGGTAGGCAAACTAAGGCCCGTGGGGCAGATGTGGGCCAATCACCTTCTCAATCTGACCCGTGGACGGTCTGGGAATCAGCGTGTTTTTACATGAGTAGAATGTGTGCTTTTATTTAAAATGCATCTCTGGGTTATTTGTGGGGCCTGCCTGGTGTTTATACATGAGTAGAATGTGTCCTTTTATTTAAAGTGCATCTCTGGGTTATTCGTGGGGCCTGCCTGGTGTTTTTACATGAGTAGAATGTGTGCTTTTATTTAAAATGCATCTCTGGGTTCTTTGTGGGGCATAGGAATTACCGGTAGTTCATTCCCCCCCCCCTTCAAAATATAGGCCAGGGGTCAGCAAACTTTTTCAGCAGGGCGCCAGTCCACTGTCCCTCAGACCATGTGGTGGGCCAGACTATATTTTGGAAGGGTGGAAGAGAGGGACGAAAAGAAGGGAGCCCAAACTTGCAACGAAAACCACGCGACCGCCTGCTCTTCTCTATTCCACAGCTACCCCCCAGCTGTGGAACCCTTTCCCAAAACTATCTGCCCAGTTGTCCACCACTTTCTCTCTCTCCATCTCTACCCACCCCGCTCGCCGCTCGCCACAGTGGAAATGTCTTGGGCCGTCTAGCGCGGCTCGTGGCCAGGGACGGTGGGATCTGGGGTTCAGAAACTCCTAGAGGTCCACAGGTTCCGCCCCCTAGGCTTGCTTTTATAAGAAGTGACTTGCACCTCCTGTTTCCTGCGACAGCTGGAGGAATGTCTGTTTCAGGAGAGGCGTTGTGTCAGTCGGTAGAGCAATGCTCAGTCGGTAGAGCGTGAAACCTCCCTTAAAAAAAAATCTTTTTTATTAAATCTTCAAAATTATTCCAGAACGATAGCAATTTCCCCCCTACCCCACCTTCTCCTTTCCTGTTTGTTTGTTTACTGTTTTATTAGCTGTTTTACAACATATATATTGTTGTTGTTGTTGTTGCTGCTTCTTTATAGCATACTAGTTGAATTTAGCCCGTTCAATAACGGGCGCTAGAGGAGGAGGAGGCAGGAGGAGGCAGAACAGCGGCCGCTGTGGGGTGGAGAGGGGCTCCCTCCCCCTTCTTCGTTTTCCCCGGGGGCGGCTGTAGCGGTGGCGGGTAGCGGCGGCGAGGATGGGGCGGCCCTCTGCGTCCGTGCGAGGCAGCGGCGCTGGTGCAACTGACACCGCGCGTGCGCCGCCGCTGCCTCGCAGACACGCCCCCCTCTCCGCCCGCTCCAATCCCTGCGTCCGTGTGGGACATGGACATGCGCAGTAGCGCAATTCCGTGACACACGGAACGGACGCAGGGACACGGCAACTTTATTATAGAGGATATGTTTATTATTATTATTATCTTGACCTGTCCATAGCTTCCCTTAGTTATTCAAGCCCCTTCGCCACGACAATGCAGTTATTAATATTATTATTATTATTATTAGACTTTATATACCACCCTATACCTGGTGGAATCTCAGGGCGGTTCACAGAATAAAATCAAGATACATAAAATACATAATAAAAATAAGAATGTGTTTTCGCTATCTTAACTCGTGTCGTTTAATTCTTCCACTAATCCACTGCTTATATCTCAAATCCTGCCAGCGACTTCATGCATGGGTGACAGGAGAACCCATCAGCGGCCTCCAATCCTCCTCGTCATCCCAGGGCCGTGGGTTCGAGTCCCGTGTTGGGGGGGGGGAAGATTCCTGCATTTGCAGGGGGGCTGGACTAGATGCCCCTGGGGGTCCCTTCCAACTCTTGCCACCCTGTGATTCTGTGATAATCGCTGACAGGAGATGGCGCACTATCCATCTCCTCAGCCAGTGGGACTCAGCCAGTGGGACCAGAGGTTAGAGTTGTAGGCGCTCCGCAACTTCTGGATTGTCTATCACCCAACTCCAACCTTGGACAACGCTTGAGGGAAATGACTCGCAACCTGCAGCCGTCTCTTGGATATGCACGTGTGTGTTTTCGATTCATGGGCGTAGGGGGTGTATATGCAAATAAATAAAAACACTTAACTAATCGACCAATTGCGTTGCAGGCAAATCGGTTCTGCACTCCCCCCGCCCCCCCCCCCAAAATCCCAGAAATCAGAGAAGATCTGTGGAAATCGACGGACCTAAGTTTGTCACGTGTTGCAATAACACTGCCCTGGGGGGGCTGCGTGTGCGCAGAAGAACGTTCGGGGGGGGGCCTCTTTCCTTCGAGGAATCCTGGGAACTGTAGTTTTTGCTAAGGGTCGCTGGGCATGGTAACTCTGTAAGGGTGTAAGCTGCAGCGGCCAGAAATCTTTGGCTGCGTTTTGAAATGTGCTTTAAAAGCCACAGTGCGGGGGGGCTAAGTCCGGGGAGCGTTGGTTGCAACCCAGAAACTGGATGATGGCATATCTGCAATTCGAGCAGGTCCTGCTCTTCAGACGTTGTTTTCTCTCTGGGCTAGAAAATGCGTGCATTCTTCGTGGTTATCTGGCGTTTGGATCCTCCCCGTGAAATTACTACCCCATTAAAATAGGAAAGGAAGTTTAAAGAATTCTGTTAAGTGTAGTGTGTTTATTTTTGTTAGTCTTATGTGTGTGTGTTTGAATATATTTGTGTTTATAAAATTAATAAATATTATTTGGGGGGGGAGAAATTACTACTCCATTGTACAGCTATACCCTTTATATACGGCGGGGTGGCCAACTCCCAAGAGACTGCGATCTACTCACATTTAAAAACTGGCAGTGATCTACCCCCTTTTGGGGGGTTCAGGTCAAAGTTGTTGAGTTTTTTCAGGGAGGAGGTAAATGTTGAGCTTTTTTAAGGGGAGTCACAGTTGTTCAGCTTCTTTGGGGGGAGCCAATGATCTACCAGTGATCTACCGTAGACGTCCAGTGATCTACCGGTAGATCACGATCTACCTGTTGGTCATGCCTGATATACGGTATATTCGAGGTCTTTTTAGTTGCCACAAAAAGGTTTGCGCTTTATATAAATTAAAAAGAGAAAACTAAAAAAATTGTTCTTTCATCTCAGGCGAACGAGAACGAACCAGGCAGTAGCCAGGAAAGGCAAACAGGCGCTTCCTCGACTCATTAAACCGCGACGCGCGCGCTCATTATCTGCGGAACTCACCGCCATATGACGTTGGACTAACCGGGAGAGGCGAGAGAGCAAAGTCACGGAGGGAGAGCAAAGGCTAAAAAAGATGGAACCTCCCCCTTCAACGGCAGTCTATCTTTGAACACAAGACTCCAGGGATAATAAAAGAGAGAGACTGGGGGCTGTTCGTTTCGTGTGCTTTCCAGATACACCTGTTGGCAACGCGGGGGGGGGAGGGGGTGGACTTCGGTCTGTTTGGCGCTTCCCAATTTCACTGGGTAAATAACAGGTAGCGAATGAAGCAATCTCTCTTCTCCCCACGCTCACCCCTGCTATTTTGAAATCAAAACAAACAAACACTGGATTGTGCGTAGGATCAAGCTCTGTGTAAACGGAGTCGCTCCGGTGCGTAGAATTTTTCCGAAAGTAGCGCGTTTGTAGGTGGCTAACAATATTTTCGTATACTCCTCATCAGAAAGCCTTGTTGTGTTGTGTTGTGTTGTGTTGTGTTGTGTTGTGTTGTGTTGTGTTGTGTTGTGTTGTGTTGTGTTGTGTTGTGTGTGTGTGCTTTCGCGCGCGATTTCATTCACACACAACCCTCTCCGAATCCGAATCAAGCCGGTTGGGACAGGAAACAGAACCCTAAACTTGGCCCACAAAAGGGTCTGTTTACTAGGCCGGTCTCTCTCTCTCTCCCTATCTGAGCCGCGTTGCCTCGGTTATAGATAATTGATCTCCGCCGCCATTTGTAAAATGAAGGAGCTATACTATTGATCTGCCTTGCAAGGGAGAGAGGGGGAAAGGAGGGGGGGGTCGAGTGGCGATGGCGGGGGGGGGAGAGGTCACTGAGATCAGCTGATTTTGACCTATTCAGCAACATCCAAGCCTGGGTGGTATAATAAAACTGGCTCCATTTTCCCTCTTATATATGCATATGAGTTTAGGAAGAGACGGGTGGAGGGAGGTCGAGGAAGGAGAGATAGAGAAAGGAGGGAGGGAGGTGGAGAGAAATCGAGAGTGGGTGGAAGGAAATAATGAAATATGGACTGGGGCAAAGGAGGATTAAAAGGAGTAGGAAGAAAAAGTAAACTTGGTAAGAGAAAGGGGGTGGGCAGGGAGGGGTTGATTTCGGGTTCCAAGCCCCTTGCGACTGACATCTCCCTAGGCCCGAGGAGAGCGTCCTTCCCCCGGGGAAGAGGCTGAGCCCGCGGGACTCGCGGCCACAAGATCCTGCGGAGCACTGGAAAAGGGCGATAGCCAATTACTGGGAGACACAGGAGGGTGGGGGACGTGTTCTTGCGCCGGTGTCCTGCTCTCAGATGTCCCATAATAGTCATCTGGGCTGGCCACTGGATGCCAGTGACTGGCCTGATCCGGCAGAACTCTTTCTGTGTTCTTCAGGCCTGTCAGCGAAGAGGCCACCGTGTCTTAAGGGGCGCAGACGCGCCAGCGTTCACTGGCGGTGCCATTGTAGGTTTTGAGGAGTACTATCAATCAATCAATCAATCAATCAATCAATCAAACAAACTATGGCTGTCCCCCTAGACCTTCCCTGGTCTGAAGAATGCATCTGACCAGCGTTGGAAACAGCACACTGTTGGGGGAAAATAATGGGTTTCTGGGGCTGACTGTTGTCTTGGGATGCGGTGCGACCAAAGCAGCCATTTATTTCCTCCGGGTGGAAACTCCACACAGGTGTGCGGTACAGAGATAGCCCCCCCCAAGCAGGGGGTGCCCCTCACCTCTGGGCTCATCGACAAACCTAGTTGCAAGGCACTTAAATTCTCCCTCGCCCCTCCACGCCTCTTGCTAAGCGTCCCTTGGGGCACCGATCCGGCTCGCCTCTCTAACCGCAGATATTAAGATGCAGATTCCCCCATCTCCACCTTTGAACCTATTCCTCAATGTTTGATTCCTTGTTGTTGTTTTTTAAAAAAAGATGATTCCAGAATCCGCAAAGCGTCCAGCATTTAACCCATCCATGCATTTATTTTTAAAACCCTCGCTTTTTAGAAAGGCCACCTTATTATCCTTGCCGCTCCAGAGACCCCCTTGTTATTAAGCGAAGGAGTAACGGCTACTATTGGCTGAAATGATTTGGCTAAATTCTACTCAGGGTAGACCCATTGACGTGACTGAGGCTGTCTTCCTCTTCTCCCTCCATTTCAATGGGTTTGCTCTGCCCCAGGCTGCAGTTATCGAAGGGAATTGTCTTTTAATTGTCAATTTTGAATTGTCAAAATTGTCTTTTAAAAAAATGTATTTTTTAATTTTCTCATTTTTTAAAACAACTCCCTCCCCCAAAAAATTACATAATCAACGTGCATTTCCCTCGACTTTCCTCCCCTCCTTTCTGCGGTTACTTGGTTTATATCAGATGGGTGGCATATAAATATTATTATTATTATTATTCCAGTTCAAGCCTGCTTACTAATTTACCATTTGTATTCCTTTTTCATTATTTCTTACTGTACATGTTTATGTCGATCCTGATTCCTGCTAATGTTTTAAGTTGTTTACATCTTCAAATAGCCAGTAAATTTCCCCCCATTCCGATTTTTAAAAGTCTCTCTTATTGGTTTCTTATTTCTTCCAGTAAGTTTCGCAATTTCTGCATCCTCCATCAAGAAAAAAATTGCCTAAGGGTTGGCTAAAACTGAAATGCACGGGCGAAAAGATTTTAGGCCTATCGATTTCGAGAGGTCCTACTTTTAGTATAATTTAGTTGGAGTTGAAACAAAATAAAAAATAATAATAAATTCATTCCAGTAGCACCTTAGAGACCAACTAAGTTTGTTATTGGTATGAGCTTTCGTGTGCATGCACACTACTTCAGCTGGAGTTGACATTCGTTATTCATGTCCCTTACTTTCATAGGGTCTACTCTGAGCAGGGCACAACATTAGATATTGTTATTTGCAGTGAGAGCTGGACCATAAAGAAGGCTGATCGCCGAAGAATGGATGCTTTTGAATTATGGTGCTGGAGGAGACTCTTGAGAGTCCCATGGACAGCAAGAAGATCAAACATATCCATTCTTAAAGAAATCAGCCCTGAATGCTCACTGGAAGGACAGATCCTGAAGTTGAGGCTCCAGTACTTTGGCCACCTCATGAGAAGAGAAGACTCCCTGGAAAAGACCCTGATGTTGGGAAAGATGGAGGGCACAAGGAGAAGGGGACGACAGAGGACGAGATGGTGGGACAGTGTTCTCGAAGCTACTAACATGAGTTTGGCCAAACTGCGAGAGGCAGTGAAGGATAGGCGTCACGAAGAGTCGGACACGACTGAATATATATGTTGTTCAGTCGTATATATATATATATATGAAAATATTAAAATCGTTTGAAACGAAACGGCATTTTTCTTTACACCCATTGATCAGCGAAAATCGGCTGTGAACGAAACGCAGTTGCCAAGTTGTCAAGGCCGTGTATAATCTGTCCACGCGCGCGCGCACACACATCATTGACAAGTGTACAACCAGACAGGGAGATGCTACGGGTGGCTATGGGGGCTTCCGTTTCGGGATTCATTTATTAATAGGGCCCAGTTAAAGGATCCACCTGTTTAAAAGCGAACTTTCCGGCTGGCGGAGAGATGGATAGATAGAATAAAAGTTCAGATGGGTAAGGGGAAAGGAGAGCAGGCGAGAATTCCCTCCTTGTAGGTTAAGCGTGTTCATTCATTTGACCATTATTAATATTAATTATGTTTTTAATATTCTGTTGGGAGCAGCACAGAGTGGCTGGGGCAAGTAGTCAGATGGGCGTTATTATTATTATTATTATTATTATTATTATTATTATTCCCATCCTATTTGGCTGGGTTTTCTAGGCGGCTTACAGCATATATAAAAATATAGTAAAACATCAAGCATTAAAAGCTTTCCGATTCAGGGCTGCCTTCAGATGTAATTATTATTATTATTATTATTATTATTATTATTATTATTATTACATGCCCTTCATCAGCAAGTCCCATTCATATACATATATAGCGGATCACACACACTGAGTAGTGTAAATAAGCGCATTCAACTGTATTCGATCCCTGAGGCAATGGCGGATTTTAGACTTTGCAAGTTCCTTGCAGGCAGAGACCCGCGCGTCCTCTCTCGCCCCCGCCCCCCTCTCTCTTTTTCTTCTGGATCCCTCTGGATTCTGAAACTGCCTATTCCCCCATCCGTCTGTGGGCATCGCAGGATGAGCTGCTCGCGGAATCGCGCGCGCGTCTGGCGGGCCATAAAGCGCTCAGTCCTGCTCAGAGACTCACTGAGACGAGTGGACCCCCATGCATTTCAATGGGTTTTGCCTTCAACGGTTACGCACTGCTCAGAGTAGACTCATGGAAACGGATAGACGCGCCTAGCTTAGGCCTTGGTTCGTTTCAGAGGGTCTCCTCTCTGAGCAGGACTTTGCTCTCAAAGTGGCCTACGCGGTTCTCTCTCCCGCCTCATTTAATCCTCAACAACAACCCCGTGAGGTAGGACGGAGGCGGCCCAGTGTCCTAAAACGTATGGATGGACCGACGCGTGTCTCTTTCTCTGTGTGTGTCTAACCAAAGTAGAAAACGGATCGTGCTTCGCTCATGCCTTAGCTGGCACCCGGGATATCCTCTTGCGCACGTCGGAACGCTGTGCCTGTGTGTTAAACACGTGGCTCACACCAGGCATTATGTTCACCATCAATTCTGGGATAAAATATTCAGGGTTGTAGCTAAATCAGAGCGGAGGCGTTGAAATGAGCGCACCAAGTTGGCCGTGCCCTTTCCATTTCAATGGGTCTTGTTTCGAGCAGGGATGAACAAAGGAAGCTCCCGCGCTCTCTTGCCCCGGGAGTAAGGCCCATTCAACCCAAGTGGGCTTACTCCTGAGTAGGCAGAGACCCTAGGGCGCTGCAATTGTCCCCAGATGCTCCCTGCAGCCAGCGATCAGGACGATTCACAGAAAGGAGATGAATAGGCCCCAACGTATATTATGCAGAAAACGGGGGGGGGGGGGAGGGCAAGACTGAATAAACATCGATCGTGCGTGTTGGCCTTGCGCATCTCCCCCCCCCCCGCCTTTTCCCTGGAACGCCGTCGCTCCCTTTCTCGACACGCGGCAACGGGCAGGGATGGAACGTGTGAACAGACCCCCCCCCCGCCCTGGAAAGCGTAGCAAATTGAGGCGATAAAAAAGTTATGCCGTCAAGAGGGGATGGGAGGGGGGGTGTCATCTCCGCCGGAGCTCATCCTCACACACGCCAGCCACTTTCCCTGAGGATCGGGGCCGCGTATCAGCATACACGCGTCCTGACCCACACACCTTACTCCTTTTCTTGTGGGGCCAGGTGTTCCTGTCTCATTCCTTTCGCAAGCACACCCCTCCCGCTCCCCCACGATTCCTCGGCTTCTTCCCCTAGACCCACCCCCCTTCCCTTCTCTCTCTCTCACCCACCCGCCTTTGACATTCCCCGCGTCCGCTCCGCAGGCGTTCAGACGACCGCGTTCCCCGCTCCAGAGGCGCGCGTCAAAGGGCGACCAGTGCGTGTATGTGAAATTTACAGCTGTTTGGCTCCCCCACCCCACCCCGCAGCCCTCTCCAGACCCCACCACGCAGCACCCAAGTTTCTAGTCCCTAGCGCGGAGCCACCTACCCGCCAGCCTCAAGGCAGACATCCTCTGGAACTCGGGCTCCTGCAACCATTTCCACATCCTTCGGAAGGTCTCCCGCCCGGACTTGAGCTTACTCCACGGCTTGGGGTTCCTCAAGAGGTCGGAGAGCGTGCCCTGCGAGCGGCACAGGATCCGCTGGGCGAAGATGGCCTGCGGGATGCTGTAGCGCTTCAGCTCGGCGGTGATCCGTTGTGCCACCTCCTTGGTGTTGATCTCCTCCACCTGCCCGGAGCCCCCGGCTTGCGAGCCGGACGCGGACGAAGCTTGTCTCTCACGCTCGCCCAGCAGGGCTCCGTTGGCTTGCCCGTGCGGGTGCCCTCCGTGGGGGTGCATGCCGTTGAGGGAGGGCATCATCCCGGAGCCTGGAGCCCCCAGACCCCGCGCCAGGTGTTCCTCGCTCCTGGAGAGCATGTGAGGGTCGAAGCCGTTGGGGGACAGCAGCTTGTCTCCGGCCAGGTGGGCGCCGGGCCCGTAGGGGGCCAGCGACTGCTGCCCGTTGTGTAGGCTCAGGCCGTTGGAGAGGGGCGACAGGGCCTGCCCCATGGAGGGCATGTCCTTCGGGTAGTGGCCGTACAGGTTCCCCATGGAGGCGGCCAGGCTGCGCTCTTCGCGCATGAGGGTGAAGCTGCCGCTGACCCCCCCGGACAGCCGCTGGTGGTGCGGAGGGTGGTGCGGGTGGTGGTGAGGGTGGTGGTGAGGGTGATGGTGGTGGTGGAACTTCTCGGAGACGGTGGAGATGGGCGGCAGGTGCTGCAGGGGCGTCAGGGTGGTGTAGGTGCTCATCCCCGACGGCGACTCGCAAGCCATGCTCATGGCCGGGTGGAGCGGGCCGCCCAGGGTGTGCTCCGGCCGGTAGTCCCCCGCCCCGTCGAGGATGGACGCCATGCTGGAGACCATGGCCGGCCGGCCGTGCGAGGAGACGAGGTTGCGGTGCGCCGACGGCGGGGGAGGCGGAGGGGGAGGCGGCGGGGGCTGCCTGGCGTGCGCCCCGGCGGGGCTCAAGACCTCCCCGGCCTGGTGGAGGTTGCCGAGCCCGTCGAGGCTCAGCTCCATCGCTCGCTCGCTCTCCCCTGGCCAGGCGATCCCTCCTCCTCCTCCTCCTCCCCCTCCCCCTCCTGGATCTCCGCCTCCTCCTCCTCCCTCCTCCTCCTCCCTCCTCCTGTGTCCCCCCGCCGCCTTAATCCAGATCCATCTCAGGAGATCTCCATCCGGATCTCTTCTGGGCGCGCGCGCAAGGGGGAGCGGCTGGGCTCAGGGGTCCCCACCCCCCGCCTCCTGCCCAAAGCTGCGGGGATGGGCGCTCCTTCCTTCTCGGCGCTCGGCTCGGGCTTGTCTCTCTCGCCCGCTCGCCCGCTCGCTTGCTTTCCTCCTCCTCCTCCTCTGTCCGCCGTGGCTGCGAATCGCGGGGCTCTGCTCCTCGGCTCAGCCTCCCTCTCGCCTTGACGTCACGGCGCCCGGCTACGGTCTGTCCGCCCCCCCCCCCTCCACCGACACACACACACACACACACACACACACACACACACACACACACACACACACACACCTGCCCAGCGTGCTCCTAACGAGCGGCCACCTGCCAGCCTCAGTGTGGCTTCTCTGGTGGCTATTATGAATGTGATTTCTGCCTCTCTCTGTGTGTAGAAGGCATCGACAAGCGACAAGGAGGTGTGCCCCCCCTTTCTCTCTCTCTCTCTCTCTCTCTCTCTCTCTCTCTCTCTCTCTCTCTCTCTCTCTCTCTCTCTCACACACACACACACACACACACACACACACACACACACACACTACAGGGAAAGGAGAGTGCTGGGAGGTGGGCGGGGGGGGAGCGGGGGTGCGAGGAGAGGCAGCAGCAGCAGCAGCGGGGGGTAAGGGAGAATAGCGATATAAAATCAATTGCGGCTGGAGGTTGAGCGAGAGAGTTTCAACCGGGTTCTGGGGCGGGTGGGGGGGGGGAGAGAGTGTGAATCTGTGGGGAAGGCAAAGGCGAGAAGGAGGGATGGATAGGGGTGAGATTGAGGGAGGGGGAGGGAGGAGGAGTGGGAAAAGGAAGGAAGGAAGGATGGAGAGAGAAGGAAGGAAGGAAGGAAGGAAGGAAGGAAGGAAGGAAGGAAGGAAGGAAGGAAGGAAGGAAGGAAGGAAGGGGTGAGATTGAGGGAGGGGTGGGAAAGGAAGGAGGGAGAGAGGGGGGAAGGAAGGAAGGGAGGAAGGAAGGAAGGAAGGAAGGAAGGAAGGAAGGAAAGAAAGAAAGAAAGAAAGAAAGAAAGAAAGAAAGAAAGAAAGAAAGAAAGAAAGGGGGCAGGGAGGAAAGAGGAAGGAAGGAAGGAAGGAAGGAAGGAAGGAAGGAAGGAAGGAAGGAAGGAAGGAAGGAAGGAAGGAAGGAAGGAAGGAAGGAAGGAAAGAAAGAGCAGGGAAGGGTTGGAGGAAAGGAATGAAATAGGAAGCAATGAGACGAAAGAAGGAAGGAAGGAAGGAAGGAAGGAAGGAAGGAAGGAAGGAAGGAAGGAAGGAAGGAAGGCGTACTGAGCCTATGTATCTTGGGACAGGTTAGCTGAGCTCTTGAGGCAAGCGCCCCGTGCCGCGCCTGCCCTCTTCGCCCCTCGGCCCCGTCCTCCTTCGCTCCCCGACTGTATCAGCGAGCCATACATCACGACACTCCATCGCGCCTAATCTCTGCCTCCATCTATCACGGGCGTTTCTGCTCTATTGGTCTATCTATCCTCGCAAGGGAAGGCTCTGAGCGCGCTCTGGCGCGCGCGCGTGTGTGTGGCAGGGGGTCCACACCGGAGGCCAACCCCCTACTGCAGCCGAGGCTTCGCGGGGATCGTTCTACCCGCCCCACACAGTCCCAAGATGACCTCTCTCCTTCATAGATCCCCACCAACACACCACCGGCCCTTGGAGACGGCGTGGAGTGGGGGGGGGGCTCGCAGAAGTGGCTCCGGCGCTCCGCTGTAGCACAGCCGCCCTCCCCGCGCTCTGCCCTTATCGATCGCTCCAGCTCAGGGGGGAAGGGAGAGAGAGAATAGATTCCGCAAATGGTCTGTGGGAAATATTGGGGTGGGGGGAGGGGAGCATTTCCTAATGGGACCGGATTAAGCCGCCTGCCCGCACCCTGCCCCTCCACAAAGAGTCTTCATTGATGCCTCAGGTCCAACTACTTCTAGCTATGCGCAGAGACAGCCTCCTTAACTTACATGGGGAGAGCGGGCGGTGTGGGGGGGGGGGGGGAACCACAGCAAGAACAGAAGATTAAACTAGATAGTCCTGGGTTTAGGATGGGTTTAGGAACGGCTCTTCGGGGTTTCAGGCCAGGCGTCTCCCAGAGATATAGGAAATGGAGCCTGGGGCCTTCTGAGTGAATGCAAATAAGTTCTACCACTGAGCAAAGGAGCTTCCCCTAGAAAGTTAACGTCCTAGTCCTCATGTTTCTGCTTTAACGGGAACCGGAGAAGCTGCCAGTCCATCTAGCCCAGTGTTGTCTACACTGCCGGGTGGCTGCTTTCCATAGTCCTATCAGGCTTCAAGCAAGGTTACTGAGGGGCGTGGCTTGGCGAGAAGGGGTGTGGCCAGGGGACAGCTCTGAGGGCCAAACAGAAGTGCTTCAAGGAAAAAGAAGAAGAAGAGGAAGAGGAAGAGGAAGAGGAAGAAGAAGAAGAAGAAGAGTTTGGATTTGATATCCCGCTTCATCACTCCCCGAAGGAATCTCAAAGCGGCTCACATTCTCCTTTCCCTTCCTCTGTGAGGTGAGTGGGGCTGAGAGACTTCAGAGAAGTGGGACTAGCCCAAGGTCACCCAGCAGCTGCATGTGGAGGAGAGGAGACGCGAACCCAGTTCCCCAGATTACCAGTCTACTGCTCTTAACCACTACACCACACTGGCCATGATGAGATCAAGAGATCAAGGGTCCGGAAACCAAGCCTGATGAGGAACGGTTGAAGGAGCTGGGTATGTTTAGAGACTGAGAAGAAGAAGAAGAAGAAGAAGAAGAAGAAGAAGAAGAAGAAGAAGAAGAGTTTGGATTTGATATCCCGCTTTACCACTCCCCAAAGTAGTCTCCAAGCGGCTCACATTCTCCTTTCCCTTCCTGCCCCACACCTGTTCCCCAGATTACGAACCGGTTCCCCAGATTACGAGTCTACCGCTCTTAACCACTACACCACACTGTAGTGAGCTAAGTGTGGGGTGTGTCCCTGGGGAGAGGGTATGCAGCCTGGGGGCAGCCCTGGGGCCCGGATAGATGGACCCAGAGGGCTGCTTTCAGCTGATGTTCCTCAGCTTCCCCCCCCCCCAGGTCCTCCCACCCACCCACCCATATCCAAAAACTCTGCTTCAGCTTTTAAGCGGAAGAATAAAGGCCGTTCTCTTTGGGTTGTCTCCAGTTATGTTCTACTCAAAGTAGGCCCATTGAAATGAATGGAGCTACGTGATCTTTTTAATGGGTCCGCTCTGTGTAGAGCCAACGTTGGATTCTGTCTAATAATAAATGAATATAGTCCTTGATACAAGCACAGCAGGGACTGGACACGACCTCAGAAACAATCAGATCAGTTTCCCTTTTGCTTCTTCTACCTGTGGACTTTTAAGGCTCTTTCCGGAGGGAAGTATCTCATCTGGAAAAGGACGGATGTGGGCAGCTGTGAGTAAGTGGTGTGTTAAAGCGGGGGGGGGGGCTTTCTTTGTCCCACCCTCCCTTGACTGGGCTGTCGCTATTGATTAGACCTGGTTCAGCACTAGGCCTCCTTGGGGATATAAGAACTCTTTATGATTTGGGCCTCGGAGAATCCACCAGGGCATCCTCTCGGAGCTGTCCCAGGTCCTGAAGTATCTGACCTTTGGTCTAAGATGGGGTCTTCTTCTTCTTCTTCTTTGGCGATCCCTCGTAGCCGAGTAAGATTGTCTTCCATAACACGGTTTTAGCAATGAGTCCGTAAGTGACTGTGGAGGCCAATTCTGGATCCACACGTCCTCCCACAGTGGGGACATTGGTTTCCGGGCAGGAGTTGATCCCGCTGAGGGTTTGCCAAGCATGCCTTCCTCTTAGCACGTTTCCCCCTTGCATCCTGAGTTCAAGTGTCTTCAAAGCCTTTGCTAAAGGCTGTTCTCCAACTGGAGCGCTTGCAGGCCAGTGTTTCCCAGTTGTTGGTGTTTATGCTACATTTTTTTAAAAATAGATTTGCCTTGAGAGAGTCTTTGAACCTCTTTTGTTGACCACCAGCATTACGCTTTCCATCTTTAAGTTCGGAACAGAGTAGTTGCTTTGGAAGATGATAATCAGGCATCCACACAACATGACCGGTCCAACGAAGTTGATGTTGAAGAATCATTGCTGAGACAGATTGAATTGTATAATAGTGAGAGGCTCACACGAGCCTGCAGCCAGCAATCTGGTGTGCATGTAAAAAGGGGGAATGTAACTCTGCTACATAAAGGAACATGCTAGCGCAAGTGAGGAAGGATATTAATAAACAATATATCCCCTCCTGCCACCCTAAACATTCCCACAGTGTTAACCAAGTTCATCACCCTGAACCAAGTTCATCACCTTGAACCTCCCCTTTTTTGCGGGAAACTCTCTTATTCCAATGCCGTTCCCCGCTGCTATCCCGGATTGTTGATATCCCTTAAATTCCCCGGATTTCAAAGGAAGCAGCTCCTCTCCCTCCCTGCCGGCCAGGGAGGCTCCTCAGCTGCCAATCAGGAGCCTGAGACCGACTGGGGGCGGAGCTTGCATGCCTTGTGCAGCCAGACCCTCACGCCCAACCAGACAGACAGCCTGCCTGCTGTCTATGCGCTCGCTCTTTCGCTCACCCGTTCGCACGCAGCCTCTGGAGCGCAGGGTGGCGAGGCTACTTGGTGCCATTGCACCGCCCTCCCGGCATCCCTTATTTTCAAATCCGAAAGTTGACAGCTTTGCCTCGAGCTCCTTGGGGGGGGGGAAGCTGGGCTATAAATGCAATAAACCATGTGTGTGCTGAATAATAAATTACCGTAAAACAGCATCTCTTTCTCTCTGTGTGTATAACAATAAGGATATATATATATATATATATATATATATATATATATATATATATATATATATATATATATATTTCCTTACTATTATCACAATCAGGGGGGGAAATATTTTGAAGACGGGGAAATGAAATCTCCTCTGCCCTGTTTGTTTCCCCCCCAAATGGCCTGGCTGAGGGTTCTCACGGCGCAATCTGTCTTTCCTCCCCCCCCCCCCCGGTGACGTTGGCCGGACTTTCTTCTCCCCAACCGCTCTGTAATTAATAAAATATAATTGAGCTATGCTGGCTTGTTCTCCTTTCCACTGGGCAGTGACACCCCGTTGCTAGAGCCTAATCAATACAATGTCATTAGGCAAAAGGCCAGAAAATGTGGTAAGGCAGGGAGGGGAGGAGGAGGACGAGGAGGAGGAGGAAGGAAGGAAGGAAGGAGGAAGGAGGAAGGAAAGGCTGTTTTAAGCCATCTTTTGTAGAAAAAGCAAGGTAGAAGAACAATGGATGTAGCTCCAGGTGCTAAATCACGTTCTCCGTATTATTGGAAGTCTCTTTCACGTGGCAGATGAATATTACTGTATGGTCAAGTCTTCCTGCTTCCCACAGCCACCGATAATCCATTGGGGGATGGGAGGGTGTTTCCTGAATCTTGGGCCTTCTTTACAATCAATCAATCACTTTATTTCAGCTTTAAGCTCATAAGAACAACAGAACTAGAACAAACACACAGCACAATTTGATTAAAAAAAATAAAACCAGTAAAAACTTAAAAGAGTACAAATTAGAATTAGATACTATAAGGAATTTTCAGCTTCCCAACAGCAGTCCATTACGTCGTTTATAAGTCAAAACAGAAGTTAAAAATTTCGCCATTTGTAAAGTTACATGCTGATCTGTATCTTGCAATAAAAAGGCCAGGCGAAAATCTGCCGGGTGCCCAGGCAACTTGTGGATTAATGGTAACAGTAAGTTCTTCCGGACAACACAATATAAAGGACATATAAATACTATATGGTGAAGTGTTTCGATCGATCTTTTATCACAGGAACATAAAGCCGAGATTTGGCCCCTAGAAAATCTATGAAAAAGGGAATTCGAAGGGAAAACATTAAAACATGCTTTGATAAAGGCAAAACGATGACTGGCGATAGAAAGGGATGATAGGTAAGATGGCACATGAGTTGGAGAAATCACTCCCAACTGAGGTGGGGAACAGAGCCCCCCACCAAGCATAAGATTACGCTGCCACTCTATGTCGTGGGCCTTCTTTACAATAGCAATATCGATCTTTATACAATCGAAGGCAAGACATTTAGGTTTTTACATGATTCAGTGCCTCTTCCCTTCAACACACCCACAATATTTTATTAATTTATTTAAAGCCGTCCCCGAACCTAGAAATTTATGTCTTCTCTCTCTCTCTCTCTCTCTCTCTCTCTCTCTCTCTCTCTCTCTCTCTCTCTCTGTGTGTGTGTGTGTGTGTGTGTGTGTGTGTGTTTTATGTAGGCTTCAAATAGAGCCCATTCTCCCTGAAATCCGCATTTGCTGCTTAGAGGGAGTCATTTCTTCTCAAACCAGAGGAATTGGGAGAACAAAGGAAATTGCTCGGTTTGAATCAGGCCAGGCCACACCTGCAATATGGTGTCCAGTTCTGGGCACCACAATTTAAGAAGGGTGTTGACAAGCTGGAAGGTGTGCATGTGGGACATGATCCACGAGAGGCAGTCAAGTACAACATTCCTTGTAATGCTAGAGTGGACATGCGAGGGAATGTTTGGTCCAGCCAGTCGAAACTTCCTGTTCCTCCTGGCTGGAGCATCCTTCAACTCAACTCATTTTATTTCGTCTTTAAGCCCATAGACATAACAACCAAAAACAGAAACAGCACAGTCTGGTTTGCAATTGCTAACAGTAAAATAGATTAAAAGGGATACTCAATTGAATAAAATATGATAAAATTTCAAGCTGTATATAACAATCCATTGCGTTTCTTAAGTGTCAGAACTGATGTCAGAAATTTTGCCATATGTAGGGTTATAATCGAGTCTGAATCTTGCAACAGAAGAGCAAGGTAAGACTCTTCCAAATACCCCGAGATGGAAAGAAGAAAGAAGTGTGCACACACACGAAAGCTCATACCAAGAACAAACTTAGTTGGTCTCTAAGGTGCTACTGGAAGGAATTTTTTTATTTTGTTCTGCTTAGAAGAGAGGGACATGCCTCTTAACAGAATAGAGATGAGGAAAACCTCTGGTTCTCCAGATGTTGCTTGAGTCTCATGGCAGATAGGATGGCCAGTAGCGAGGGATGTTGTGAGTTGTACTTCAACAACATCCGGAGGGCCAAACGTTCCTCACACAGTTTTAGACCCAAGGCCAGGTTATTCAGGACCCGGGACAGCTCCCAGGAGAGGCTGTTGTGGCTCCTCCTGGAGATGATGGGAGTTGGAGCCCAGCAGCATCTAGAACAGGCATCCCCAAACTGCGGCCCTCCAGTTGTTTTGGCCTACAACTCCCATGATCCCTAGCTAACAGGACCAGTGGTCAGGGATGATGGGAATTGTAGTCCAAAACATCTGGAGGGCCGAAGTTCGGGGATGCCTGATCTAGAAGGCCACAACTCCCTCCCTCCTGTTTATAAGGTGCCACAACACCCAGCGCTGGGTTCCTTTATCTGCCAAAGGTAAACAATTATGGGATGTGATACATAAGCAGCAGTCAAATACAGCATTCCTTGTTTTCCTAGAGTGGACATGCAAGGGGATGTTTGGTCCAGCCAGTCGGAACTTCCTGTTTCCTCCTGGGCTGGGACATACTTCCTTTGCATGTGGCTAGAGGTGGGCGTGACCTTACCTGTGCAGGTAACAAAAGCACAAGGCCTGCAGCCATCTCTTCCTCCGTTGTTGGAGCAGCTTTTTAGCTAGAATTGCTCTGCTGGCTTCCAGCCAATAGAGGACAATGGGATTATCCCCATATGGGATAGTTCCACATGAATATACTTTGTAACTAAGTCTGCCTTCAGGGAACCAACTGTGAACTGAAGATGTGAGTAAACTTCTTTTATTGACTTTAAATAAGATTGTCATGTGTTTATTCTTTTAAGAGGGATATAAGGGGACTCACCAGGAACCTTATAGTGAGAGGCTTAAACAAGCCTGCAACCAGCTATTCGCAGTGCATTTAAAAGGGGAATGTAAACTCTGCTAAGTTAAGGAACTTGCAAATGCAAGTTAGGAAGGATTTTAATAAACAATATATCATCTCTTGCCTCCCTGAACATTCCCACAGTTGTGGCTCCTCCTAGGGATGATGGGAGCTGGACCCCAGCAGCGTCTAGAGGGCCACAGCTGCCCCCTATTGTTTATAAGGTACCACAACACCCAGCTCTGGGTTCCTTTATCTGTCAAAAGTAAACAATTCCCCAGGAATCCATACCTGGAACTGCACCAGTTGCATAAATCTCTGCTCTCGGACAAGTTAAGCCAGATGAGGAGCCCACGGCATAGCTGTCAACCCTCCCCTTTTTTTGCGGGAAACTCCCTTATTCCAATGCCGTTTCCCTCTGCTATCCCGGATTGTTGATATCCCTTAAATTCCCTGGATTTCCAAGGAAGCAGCTCCTCTCCCTCCCTGCCGGCCAGGGAGGCTCCTCAGCTGCGTTGCTCGGCTGCCAATAAGGAGTCTGAGACCGACTGGGGGCGGAGCTTGCATGCCTTGTGCAGCCAGACCCTCACGCCCAACCAGACAGACAGCCTGCCTGCCATCTACGCGCTCGCTCTTTCGCTCACCCGTCCATGCGCAGCCTCTGGAGCGCAGGGTGGCGAGGCTACTTGGTGCCATTGCACCGCCCTGGCGGCATCCCTTATTTTCAAATCCGAAAGTTTGGGGAAAATCCCTTATTTTCAAATCCGAAAGTTGACAGCTATGGGCCTATGAATCAAAATGAATGGAACCCTGTTGTATCAGCGAACACTGCTGGAGCAGGTCAAAGGCCCATTTGGTCCAAAATCCTGATCTCACATGGACCAACCAGAAGTCTCAATATGAAGCCAGAAAGCAGGGCCTGAACATAGTGGTCATTCTCCGCACGTTCGATCCCTGGCAACTGCCATTCAAAGGTCTACTGCCTCCAACAGTGGACAGACAACATTGTCTCCCGTGAACTTGTCTATGTGGAATGTAATCTACTGTGAGCTCTAGCCCCAGAGGCCCACCATTCGCCTGGGGAGCTTGTAGCCAGGGCTGCTGCAACAAACAGCTGTGCCAGCCTTTGGGAGGCAGAGATGCCAGAGGGCATCAGAGGAGGGAGGGAAGAGAAGAGAGACAGAGGCCAGGGTTGCCCATCCTTCAAGGCATCCCAGGGTGCCATGGCACATGGGTTGAAAACCACTGGTGTAATGGACAGGTAAAGGTAAAGGGACCCCTGACCATTAGGTCCAGTCGCGGATGACTCTGGGGTTGCGGCCCTCATCTCGCTTTACTGGCCATGTGGCCAGCATGACTAAGCCGCTTCTGGCAAACCAGAGCAGGGCATGGAAACGCCGTTTACCTTCCCACCAGAGCGGTACCTATTTATCTACTTGCACTTTGATGTGCTTTCGAACTGCTAGGTGGGTAGGAGCAGGGACCGAGCAAAGGGAGCTCACCCCGTCGAGGGGATTCGAACCGCTGACCTTCTGATCGGCAAGCCCTAGGCTCTGTGGTTTAACCCACAGCACCACCTGCGTCCCTAATGGACAGGTAGATGTGAAGAAAAGTGTGTGTGTGTGTGTGTGTGTGTATGTGTGTGTGTGTGTGTGTGTGTAATGGAGAGAGAGAGATTTACAGAAGAGTTGTGCTTCTGTGCATTGTAGAATCATAGAATCCTAGAGTTGGAAGAGACCCCAAGGGCCATCCAGTCCAACCCCCTGCCAAGCAGGAACACCATCAAAGCATTCTTGACAGATGGCTGTCAAGCCTCTGCTTAAAGACCTCCAAAGACATAGAAAATTGTGTGTGTGTGAGTACAGAATGAATACCACCACTTTACACAAGAACAACCACCCCTTAGCAGAGCATATTAGAGCTAAGGAAGGAAGAGGAAAAGAAACTGAAAGAAAAGTGAGGAGGATGGAAAGAAAGAAAACAGGAAAAATAACGCAAAGGAAGGAGGAGAGGGGTGTCAAAAAAAGGACACCAGGGCTTTTGAATTTTATTTCATTTGTGCGTATTTTTTTTGGCGGCGGCAGCTCCTCCCTTTCCTCCTTCCTCCTTCCCCGCAGATCTATCATAAACACTTCAGCTCTCGACACATAAAGATTTGTTTTCTCTGTCGGGGCAATCGATAGATATACCCTGGGAAAAATATTTCCTGGCGCCTCGGTTCGCCCGCAGTTGTCCAGAGGCGACCGCAAGCCAGCTTTCCGAGGGTGGGTGGGGCGGTGGGAGAGGCGCCCTGGTTGGCTGGGGGATTATCGGATATCCATTTTGGGGAGGGGTCGGCGGTGGGAGAGAAAGCGCACCTTGGGCATTTGACTGGGGGCGGGGCGGCGGCGGCGAGGGACTTTCCCCATGCGACTTTTCCCCCGGAATGGACGCGCGCTGCAGGCTTAAAGGGGGGGAAGGGTCTCTGCCCTCGCGGCGCTTACAGTCCGCATCAATATCCTGCGGAATATTTCCTCCCCAAGAAAGGACTCGGCTTTCAGGGAATCGAGGAATGAACTCGCTGCACAGCTGCGAGAGCAAAGGAGGTAATATCTACACCTTTCAAGGATCCGCAGTATATTGGGTAACATATTGAAAGCACCCCCCCAAAAAAAATCGTTATCGTTTTTGTATGGGCCTCGGGGCAGAGATCCGGCGTCTTCCTTTCCTTCGTTTGATGGGTCCCAGGTAGACCACGTCAGTCATGAACCATCAACATTATATTTTATAATAATTCAGTGTATTATTCAGGGGCCCCCAAGCTATTACTATAAAATGTTGATGGTTGTTTACTGTTGCGCTGTGTTACTTTTTGACACACACACACACACACACACACACACACACACACACACACACACACACACACACACACACCTCTGCCCCGAAGTCCTTGCCATCGCGGTAATATTTTTATATGTTCACACCCCTGATGCCCGGAACACTAAGAAGGCATTTTGTCAGATAAGCGGCATATAAATGAATTAATTCAAAGTCTTAATTTAATTTACCTAGGGGTCTTCCTTTCTTGGGGTGGAGAGGGGGCGGGTTGGCAGTCGACAAACCAACCACCTAGAGTCCCTAAAAGAACTGAGTTCGGATTCATTTTCATTTGTCCAGAAATATAGTGGAGTTGTGTTCCACTAAACCCGACCTATTGAAAGCGATGGAATTAAGTTAGGCCGGGGGGCGGTGGCGGGGGGAGGCAGCTGCCCCCCCAATCAAGTAAATAAAGAAAAAATACTTAACTGACCAACTGTGTCGCAGATAACTTGGTTCCCCACCCCCCCAAAAAACAAAGCCTGCCCCCTCAAATAAATCATGGCTACGCCCGTGGGGGGTGTTATTAGTTTGTTTCTGTCACTTCTTAACTTGCTTTTATCTCGCGAACAGCCCTGAGATCTTTTGAGGGAGGGCGGTGTATATGAATCTAATAAATAAATAAACATAAACACTCAAAACCGCTGGGTTTAAAGGAGTTATCTCTGCCCCGTGGCGCCTACAATCAGCATTAGGATCATCACTCCGAAAATTCTCCCCCCCCCCCAGGAAACGACTTTCCAGATTGTTTTTATTTATTTCTTTGGTTGGGTTTTATTTGTTTGCTTGTTTTTTGTTTTGCCAAACGTGGATATTTTCATATATTCGCGGTGTGCGCTGGCAAGCCAAGTGGTTAGAGCATCTCTGCCTTTGCTGACGCAACGTCCCAGGTTCAGTTCCTGGCATGTTCAGGTAGGACTGGGAGCGTCCTGTCTGGAGACCCGCTTCCAGTCAGTGCAGGCACTACTGAGCGAGATAGACCGATGCTCAAGACTCCGTAGAAGCCTGCTTCCTGCGTTCTGTTTCTCTGCCCTTTTTGACCAGAACAATGAGGACTGGCGCCTTGCACTGTTTTTAGAGGAAACGTCGTAGCTCAATGATAGAGCGCCTCCTTTGCGCACAGTGTCCCAGGTTCGATTCCCGGCATCGCCAGGAAAAAAAAAACCCCTCCTGAAACCCTGGAGGGCCGCTGCTGCCAGTCAGTGTTCACAGGGCTGGGTGGACCTTCGGCCCTTTGAGGGGGTACCTCCCCACACGCCCATGTTAATGGGCATTGGCATTCAAATGGTGCGCGGGCAACGCATATTGTGATCGATCATGCAGGGCGGGGCTCCCTCCCCCAATAGTTCATTTAAGTTGGCACCCTTGCCCCCAACCACTCCGACTACAGACGGACCTCCCTCTTTCCAGCACTGGCCTTTAGCACTGAGCTCCTGGGCTCTTGAAAGTCTGAGCCAGTGTGGTGTAGTGATTAAGAGAGGTAGACTCGTAATCTGGGGGACCGGTTCGCGTCTCCGCTCCTCCACATGCAGCTGCTGGGTGACCTTGGGCTAGTCACCCTTCTGTGAAGTCTCTCAGCCCCACTCACCTCACAGAGGGTTTGTTGTGGGGCAGGAAGGGAAAGGAGAATGTGAGCCGCTTTGAGACTCCTTTGGGTAGTGATACAGCGGGATATCAAATCCAAACTCTTCTTCGTCTTCTTCTTCTTCTGAGGGGTTGTACCCAGAACACGCCTTGGGATCAATGGACTCGCGCGCAAGCCTGCTGCGCCCCAGGCTTTTAACTGCTCCGACCCCTGATCACGATTTAGCCCTGGTCTCCGGCTTAACATGTTGGCGGATCCAGCTCGACAGACAAGAGACTGAGTCTGGGGGAGAGAGGCAGGCGGAAGGAAAGTGCCCAGGGGTCTCTTAAATCCCGTTCAGATGAAGGCCTAAGGGACTCCCCCGGAACAGACACACTCCAGCACCTGCCATTGTGGTGTAGTGGTTAAGAGCGGTAGACTCGTAATCTGGGGAACCAGGTTCGATTCCCGCTCCTCCACATGCAGCTGCTGGGTGACCTTGGGCTAGTCCCACTTCTCTGAAGTCTCTCAGCCCCACTCACCTCACAGAGGGTTTGTTGTGGGGCAGGAAGGGAAAGGAGAATGTGAGCCGCTTGGAGACTCCTTCGGGGAGTGAGAAAGCGGGATATCAAATCCAAACTCTTCTTCTTCCTTGCCATTTGCATTGCGTCTCTAACTTTCTCCGCCTTCCTCTCCCAAACGTTGGAATCTGGGCTCCCTTGACCAAAAAATTGCGTGAGTGTGAAAGGGGGGAAAGGGAAGTGAGGGAGAGAAGATTTAACTTAAATTAATTCAACTTGCTGGATTATAACATAGCACATGTGGATAGTATGGTACGTATCAGTGTGTGTGTGTGTGTGTGTGTGTGTGTGTGTGTGTGTGTGTGTATCTTGCAAAAATATCTAACACGGACGAGCGATATTCTTTTCTTACCTGCGTCTGCATCTAGCTTAGGGATCCTGTTAGTTTTACAGACACCTCGCTTCTTATAAGGAAATATTTAACTAGGACGACGCATTTGGGGCCAAATTTCTGAAGGGATCCCAGGTGAGGGGAGGGATCTGCAGCGCGCGCGCGCGCGCACCCGTCCCATTGACCCCCGTCCGCCTTCTTTCCTCCAAACTTTTCCTAGACCGTCCCTCCTTCTTCCGCCCCCCCCCCCACCCCCAAAGAAAGGAAAAACCACCGCATAATAAAACTCATTTTTTTAGTTCAGACTCCCAGCGTTTGTAGGGCTTAAACAGGAGACTGGGGGGGGGGGGCTGCGCCAGGCTAAGTCCCACTCAGAGTAGACCCATTGAAAATCAATGGGCTTCAAAGGCAGGCGCGCCCATTGATTTTAATGAGTCTTTGGACACATGAAGAAAGAAAGAAAGCAAACGGACTATATCCAAGAGATTTATATTGAAGTGATTTAGTTTTTTTTTTTTTTAAAAAAAGGATCGCAGAGTTTTTATTTTTTCATATTTGAAGGAACGCATTAGTAATAATAATAGCAATAAAACAGCAGCAACAACAATAACCCACAGTTGGAGATTAGGCATTTCAAATTCCTCGGATTCTTCTGCAATCCGCTTCGTTTGTTTCGCTTCTTTTCAGGGGATGCGATCTGAAAAACACATTTGCTAAGGACTGGTCGCAATGGGTTAGGGAGTGGGTAGGTCCTACTCCGAGTAGATCGATTTGGATTCAGCGAGACTGACTTATTTTTAATAATAATAATAATAATAATAATAACAACAACTTTTTGCAAAGGAGAACCGTACAGATCTGCTAACCGCCCACCCGGCAAGGCTGCGATCCGAGACCCGCTTCAGCGGGAGCAAAACGCGCAGAACGCGGCGAGGCTTACTTCAGAGGAAAGTACGCTTAGGGAATCGGTTTGCGGGGCTGCTGCCTCCCCGCTTTTTACACTCAGCGACTAGGGGCGGAATCTTACGCATCTCTACTCAAAAGTAAGCCTCGATGCGTTCACTGGCGCGCAGTGCCAAGAAACCGCCGGGTAGGTACTTAAAAAAAATAAAATAAAAAGGGAATCCTACTTAGAGTAAGTCCACTGAAATTGACGGAGCTAAGCAAGCAGTTTCTTTTTATTTAATGGGTCCGCTCTGAACACGGCTAAACGCTAGATACTTCTGAATAAAGCTGACCACGGAACTGCTTTTTGAAGTTGCACACGTGCGCAATAGTTTAATACAGTACTCAAAAAAGTCATTTCGCACGGAAGAGGGGGGGGGTCCTTCTAGAATCTAGAGAAATAAGCTATAATCCTTTAAAAAAAAACCCTTTTACTTTAGAGTAAAGCCCAATTCAACATACTGGTACTTCTGGAAAAGACACTACATCCTTTTAAACTTCAACAAACCTTGCTGGGTGATGTCTAAGAGTTTATCGTTACCATCACCATTAATACAAAAAAACAGGTTGCGTGCGTCCAGTTACATTCTGAGTAGACCCACTGGAATGAATGAACCTTAGTGGGGAGGGGGTCATGCTCTTTTATTCCAGCGGGTCTTCTCTGAGTGAGTAGGAGTAATGTTGGGTACAAATTCATATTCTTTCGGTCATCTCCATCTGCACACAGTTGTAAGAAGGACTTTGGCACAGTGAGTGCAAGTGGCGGCGGTAGGATCACCCGAGGTCGGGCAACGCCTTTTATTGGGACCCCCCCTCATCCGCCACAGAAGTGTGGCAAGCTTTCAGCTCCTGCAGAGCTCTTCCTCAGGCTCAACGTTGCGCCAAGAGGAAGCTGCGCCGGGGCCTTGAGCGCAGACTGCGGTATCTCTCCATCGCGAAGATGAGCCTGTTGGTCTCAACAGCTTCACTAATCAGTCTTTGATTATTATTTGTACTTCTTCCGTCTGTTTTCTTTTTAAAATTATTTTTTCCCTTCTCCCTTCCTCTCTGCTCGCCTGAGGAAGAACTCTGTGGAACCCGAAAGCCCCCCGCACTTTTGGTGACATTTTGCTGGGTCGCAATAAATATTAAACTCCTCCGCACCTGATTTTCTTAAACTGAAAGCGATCTGTCGCGCATCCAACACATACCGAGAAAGTCCAGGAAGGTCTGGCGAGTAAGTTTTGTGATCACCACGGAGGAAAGGGCCGCGCGGGGGTGGAGGAGGGATTGGGTGGAAAATTCGGCAAGATTTTGGAATGAAATGGAGATCCATTCCTAACAAGCCCTGCTTTGTAAAAGGAAGGAAGGAAGGAAGGAAGGAAGGAAGGAAGGAAGGAAGGAAGGAAGGAAGGAAGGAAGGAAGGAAGAAAGAAAGAAAGAAAGAAAGAAAGAAAGAAAGAAAGAAAGAAAGAAAGAAAGAAAGAAAGAAAGAAAGAAAGAAAGAAAGAAGGAAGTTTGGATGCGTGTGTTGAGATTTGTGATTTCAGGTCAACTTAAGTCATGCCGAGACCAGACGCCTTGAAATTAAAGGGCAAGTCTCATTTAAGCCCATTAATGGGCTTACTCTGAGTAGGGCTTAGTTAGCTATAACCCACTCTATGTATCTACGAGCACAGGGTCGATATCTATATTCCCAGATATAGGACACTGCAGGAAAGTTTTGCCATTGGGCGTCCAGTTTTCTTAAACTGTGACTTCCTCGAGCGCAAAGACCCTTCCCCTCTTTCTCCAACGCTTCCGCAGCCCCTGTTACAGCGCCTTACAGATAAAGCCAACCCCGTACATGCAGAAATAGATCCTAAGGTGCATATTAAATCTATCTCTCTATCTAATTTAGAATACAGTAAAGGCCAGGAGGACACGATCCAGCAGCTGCTTTGCTCCTAGGACACGCTTCCCTCATTCCCACTGAGTTTCACCAGGTTCGCTTCTGGTGGGAAAGTTAACCGTGTCTACTCTGAAGCAAACCCAGTTGAATCCAGTGGGCCTTACTCCCAGGTACGGGGGGGGGGGAGAGAGAGAGAGTTAGGACTGCAGCCTTCAAGCCCCATTTAAACCAGAAATCTTCTGCTTAAATCTGAACAGGATCTCCCCCAAAATCACCAGCCAGGTACCGGCTTATTCCACTTTAAAAGAGAACAAAACTGCAACCGAGCTGTAATCAGGTATACAAATTGGAAAGGAGGTTCAGTTTGGCTGGAATGTGTTCCGTGCAAAATTATATTGTGCCCAAGATAGTTCGCAAGGGGTCCGGGTGCACGCGCGTGGGGGGGGGGGGAGATGAGGGGCCTTCCAGCTTTCAAACGTGGCAGAATGGGGGGGGGGGGACATTTTCAGTGTGCTCAAATTCTCCTCCTCACATGTTAAAAGGGCATCTCATAGGAACCCTGTATGAATTTAAGATTTTATATATTCTTGGGGAGAGTATGGTCTAAAAAGTTTGCAATCCTAACCCTACCCCCCACCCCTTGAACCTGGGAGTAAGCTGCCTTGAATTCAGTTGGGCTTACTTCTGAGTAGATCATATACCCGGACGTCTTCCAGAAAACCTTACAAAGATAGGAAGCACTGATTTCCCCCACTCAGTGTAAATAATATCATAACTGTTCACCACTATCGCGCTTGGAGAGGCTACCCTCCGTTTTCGTGCCAGTGGCAATTCCAGACTCGGGGCCCTGACGCTCAAATAAAAAGTTGAAAGTCATCTAATTAAATAATATTTTTTAAAAAAATAAATGCAAAAGAAATCAAGAAACCCCGTGCATTAATGTTGGGTATTTTTTTAATTCTCTAACGCGGGGATTTGGATGGAATCGTTGCTGTTGCGAAATTTCCACATTTCCATATTATTACCATAATTGCCCAGATTTTCATATAATACACACAAACGCGGGGAGGCACAGTTAGGATGTCTCGGACTCTGTCGTGAGTGGACGACACGAAAATGTGTGTTAAACTCTAGCTACGCGAGTAAATTTTTTATCTAACGACACACCGGCTCAGAATCAGGGCGCCTTGCAAGACACTGGCGACTTTTACTTCCAAGTAAATTCGCCTTTAATTATACGGGAATGAATATAAGAGCTTTAATCACACACCAATAATCGTCTCCAGCTTCTGGTCCGGGCGGGAGAATTGCAAACATTTTGGGGTACACTTTGAGGGGGTTGCCCCCCTTAAATTAGATATCTGTATAGATATATAGAAACACACAGAGAGAGAGAGTCGCCTATGGGGATGTTTTTCTGATTTCGGGTGTGTGTGTTACCCTGATTTTCTCGGTATCTCCCCTTTCAGCTTTTCCAGCCCTCGAAAAAGAGATCTTAAATGTTCCCAGGCCTTTGCAACAGAGCAAGTTGATTCTACTCAGAAGTAAAGCCCATTGTTTTCGGTGGACGTTCCTTGCTCCGTCCCTGGTGGTTGTGTTCTCCTCAAGGATCTCGTCCTTGGTGAAGGATTGAGAGGCGAGTCGGCCTAAACCAGGTTTAGGAAGGAAGCAGCGGCGGGGTGGGGGGGGGGGGTAGATCCCTCCTGCGCTGGGAATCTGCGATCTGGCCTTGACTGATCCTGTTTGGGTAATTCCGTCGCTCCGTTTTAAAACCCACAGTCCTTGGAATGACGATGCAGTGATGTTGAGAATTGTTTTTGCGGGTGGGTGGGAGTGGGGGAACTAGTCTTAAATAAAATAAAATAAAATAAAATAAAATAAAATAAAATAAAATAAAATAAAATAAAATAAAATAAACCTTATTGTCTTGGGCCGCTGAATGAATCTTTGCTATAGTCTTGCTTCGCTCTGGGAAAACTCTGAGAGGCTGGTCATGGGAGGGGCGATTTTTTGTACGGATAGACGATCCGTTTTAGATAAATGCAGGTGTGTGTAGATCAAAGGATACCCTCTCGAAACATATTTTCCCCGCTTCAGGAGCAGCAATAATTCATCTTTTTTATTATTATGATGATCCGGAGGTTGCAAATGGTACGGTTCAAGTTGCCATTCCCATCACACACACTCGGTTCCTCGAGAATATGCCCCCGCCCAACTTAACTCCTGTGACTAGACGGGTCTAAATCTGCGAGACGGTGCGCTTCCGGCTAACAGACCCATTGAAAGCAACGGGTTTGCATAAGACTATTTTAATATACCCCTCTCTTTCCGCAGGGCGGCAACAAGTCTCCAAGCGACTTGTCCGACAAGCTGGGAACGCAAAGATACTCTATTAAAGAAATGTCCAAACCAATCAAACCACGCGAAGTTCTAAAAGTGTTTTAGTCCCGTCCCCCGTCCCCCCGTCCCCGGAACAAATCTATAGGTCGAAAAATATCCTTCTACAGCCAACTAAAAAAACGAACCACAAAAAAAAAAAAAAAAAACACGCCAGGCCAAAGATCAGGCATACTCTAGACTAGAGTAGGACTTGAGACAGTACAACAATAATTATGAGTGGATTTGAATACAGCCCGTAATTTAGTTGCACACGGGCCATAATAATACCAGTGGCCTGTGGTTGAGCAACAGAATAGAGTAGACCCATTGGAATTGATGGGCATGCCTGACTTAGGCCCATTAACTTTAGGGGGGGTTATTCTATTATCTAGTTGGAATAATGAAGATGATGATGTCACGCCCAGAGATTACTTCTCCCTCTGTCTCTTTCGCTTTATCCTTTATCCTTTTAGATCCCCTCTCCGGACAAAACTTAATTTTTTAAAAGGGGAAATTTGGTAACAAGGAACCGTGTGTGTGTGTGTGTGTGTGTGTGTGTGTGTGTGTGTGTGTGTTGTATGTTTTACCTTCTTTTCCACTTTCCGGGGAAGGGCGCTTTCCTAAGGCTTCTTAAGCAACCCTCAACCACATCTGTTTTAGTTAAGCTTCCCCAAATTTATTTTTATCTTTGCCACCAGAAAGCAGATTTTAAAAGCGAGGCGAGATCCAAGCTGCAAAAAAATCCCTCTGCGCGCCTTCGCCAACAGCTCAGGAGAAAACCAGATTGAAACCGGATTGGACCGACTTCAGAGTAAACGTGCCTTGGATCGGATCACACACACACGTTCCTTCCCTCTGAAGTAGTAGTAGACCTGCCATCGCTGCGTCCTCTTCCATTCTAAACGCCCCTTTCTGTCCCCTCCCTCCAGCTAAACCGGGCTGTAACCCCCCTAAAACCCCATTTATCCCCAGTCCCCAGTCAACCCAAGACGGTTTACTCCTGTGCAAACTAAGAAAGAGACCTGGGCTGGGGTTGGGTGCGCTGTCAATCATTACCTCGCCAAAGGCGCCCCTTACATCATTCTTCTTTTGTACTTTGTGCAGTTGGAAACCAAAGTCCAAACAAATCCTTCAAGCTTGGCGATCTTGCAGATTATTTCTCTCTCTCCCCCCCCCACACACTCCCCCTCTTCCAAACCTCAAATTCCCCCTCTTCCAAACCTCGTGCACGCGCGCGCAAACCTCAGGGCAAGGCAGGCTGGAGCTACAGATTTCTGACAATCACTTTATTCAACATTCTGGGCTAGCGAAAATAAAACTTGAGGTTTTTTTGGGCGAGAAGAAGAGGTTTAGACTGGGAGTCTCTGGGGGCCGGAAATTGATAGGCTCTCTGGAATTAGCTGTCGTTCCGCCCCCGCCCCGTGTGCAGTGCAAGTAAGCTAAAAACAGCAACCGCCACCCCAAAACACGACCCATCGATCGCTTCTCTAAGATCTAGAAAGGGCTGGCGCACTCAGAGGGAAGTAGCAATCGTCCAAGACTCCACACGCACAAACATAACACACCCCACAATTTCTTAAAATGATCCATCTGTAAACAGAAAAAAAGGGATTTCTCCAACCTCACTATCAATTTTACTGCGGCATTGATTTTATTTCTTCCACCCCCACCTCACCAGTCTGCTTCCCTCATGTCCCCGGAAGCATTTGTACCACAATTTATTCATTTTTTAAAAACCACAATATAGCCATTATTTCCCCCACTTTGATGTTCAGTGCGAATAGAGGGTTTAAGTTTAGTGGACCCATAAAATTAAAAGGGAGCGCGCTTTCTTTCTTTCTTTCTTTCTTTCTTTCTTTCTTTCTTTCTTTCTTTCTTTCTTTCTTTCCTTCCTTTCTTTCCTTTCTTTCTTTCCTTCCTTCCTTCCTTCCTTCCTTCCTTCCTTCCTTCCTTCCTTCCTTCCTTCCTTCCTTCCTTCCTTCCTTCCTCCCTCCCTCCCTCCCTCCCTCCCTCCCTCCCTCCCTCCCTCCCTCTCTCTCTCTCTCTCTCTCCTACAAATACACAAACAATTTCCACCCAGTTTCCCCAGAGTAATACGGCCCTGCCCTTCCCCCGGTTTAAGATTCTTAGTCTGGCTTGATGATTTACCTGACAGTATTTTTAAAATAATAATAATTATAAAAAAAAACCCCACGCGCGCGCACTCTTAGCGAAACTGACAAGGCCTTGCAGATTTCACTGGGGTGGTGGTGGGGGGACTGCATCGCTTCGCTCTTTTTAAAAGAGAGAGAGAGAGAGAGAGAGGAAGGGGGGGAAATCTCATCTCCCCCTCTCTGCGTGAAATAGACAAGGGGCTGGTAAATTTCCTTCCGAACAGGCAAGATCCTGCGCCAAATTGATCGGAATGGGAGTTTAATCGATCGGGCTCCGCATCGATCCGCATCGATCCCCTTTCCGTCGCTTAGCAAGCCTCGCGCGCGCGCTCACCCAGCCCCACTGCAGCAAAACCAAGGGAGGTGGAAAGAATCAATCGGTGGGGTTTATTACGTGTGTGTGTGTGTGTGTGTGTGTGTGTGTGTGTGTGTGTGTGTGTGTGTGTGTGTGTCTTAACTTCCATGGATCAGAAACAAGTTCCTTGGTTTGTTTGTTGTTGTTGTTTGTTTGTTTTTAAAAACTTTTTTAAAAAAAAACGACAGAAAGACCCCTAACATGGGGAGGTGTTTGTGTGTCCGCCTTCTTAAATTGAAGTTGTTGGGCAGTTCACCAGGAACATCCCTGTTGGTTTCGATGGGAATATTCTGGAGAAAATCGGCCTGTGTGGGTTTCAAACCTTGTTTGCAGGTAAAAAAAATCTTTGCATTTAAAAAAAAAAGAAAAAGAGAGAGAAAGGAAGGTGGGGGGGGGGGAGAAAGCCTGATCCGTCTTTTCTACAGTGTCCTCGTTTCAGTTTTGCTTCTCAGATAGGCATGACAAACGACGCTTTTTTAAAGCAGAGAGAGAGCGCGCGCCTCGACTTATCCACCAGCCTACGCGTAAAAAGGGCGCATTCGAAGTTCCTCTCCCAACGCAGCGTCCCTGAATTTGCAAACCCCCGTCCTTCCGTTCCTCTCTTCCTCTTCGTATTCCGCCTGCCTCTCTCTAACGGATGAGCATCTTTTGGCTGTGTGTGAAACAAACTTTTCTGTTGCCTACCTACTCTTTTTTTTTATCTTTTGCGGGTAGGGGAATGGAGAAGGGCAGGAGGAATGCTAAAGAACGCGGGGTTTATACAAAAGTTCCAGCAGAGGTTGCTTCTTGCTGTATTATGGAGAGCAACAATAACTGGGGAAGTATAAGTCCTGCTCAGAGTAGACCCATCGGAATGAACGGACTACTCTAAGGGTCTCAGTTTCAATGGGTTTGATCTGATGAGTGGCCCCAAAAATTTTGTCCTACTCAGAGTAGACCCACTGAAGTTAGGTTCATTCATTCCAATGGCTCTTCTCTGATAAAGGCTGGCTTTGGTTATGACCTCTTCTTAATTAATTCATATTGACACAATGAATAATAATTGCAATGATTAAGCCGCTTCTGGCGAAACCAGAGCAGTGCATGGAAACGCCGTTTACCTTCCCGCCGGAGCGGTACCTATTTATCTACTTGCACTGGCGTGCTTTCAAACTGCTAGGTGGGCAGGAGCAGGGAGCGAGCAACGGGAGCTCACCCCGTTGCGGGGATTCGAACCGCCGACCTTCCGATCGGCAAGCCCAGAGGCTCAGTGCTTTAGACCACAGTGCCACCTCCATCCCAAGTGCCACCTCCGTCCCAAGTGCCCTTATATCCCTCTTAAAAGAATAAACACACGGCAATCTTATTTAAAGTCAATAAAAGAAGTTTACTCACATCATAAGTTCACAGTTGGATCCCTGAAGGCAGACTTAGTTACAAAGTATATACATGTCTCCACCCCCACCGTTCAGCCCGGACACTGAGATCCAGCGCCGAGGGCCTTCTGGTGGTTCCCTCACTGCGAGAAGCAAAGCTGCAGGGAACCAGGCAGAGGGCCTTCTCGGTGGTGGCGCCCGCCCTGTGGAACGCCCTCCCAGCAGAGTTAAAGGGATCAACAACTATCCTACATTCAGAAAATACCTGAAGGGAGCCCTGTTTAGGGAAGTTTTTAACTTGTGATTTTGATGTATTTTAATATTTGTTAGAAGCCGCCCAGAGTGGCTGGGGAGACCTGGCCAGATGGGCGGGGTACAAATAATAAAATTATTATTATTATTATTATTATTATTATTATTATTATTATTATTATTATTATGTGGATCTATCCCACATGGAGATAGTCCAAGTGTCCTCTGTTGGCTTGCATCTCTAGCTAAAAGGCTGCTGCTCCGACGGTGGAGGAAGTCAGAGAGAGAGAGAGAGGAAGAGTGTTGGGTGCCTTGTCCTATTCTTACCTGGACAGGTAAAGTCACGCCCACCTCTAGGATGTCCCAGCCAGGAGGAAACAGGAAGTTTTCGACTGCCTGGACCAAACATTCCATCGCATGTCCACTCTAGGAAAACAAGGAATGCTGTACTTGACTGCTACTTACGTATCACATCACACAAGTCCAACCCCACTGGAAAGCAAGCATCTCAGCTAAAGCATCTATGACAGATGACCACCCAACCTCTGCTGAAAAACCTTCAAGGAAGGAGAGTCCCCCAGCTCTTGAGGGAGTCCGTTCCATTGCCGAGCAGCTCTTAGCATCAGGAAGTTCTTCCTTTCTTGCAACTCAAAGCCGTTGGTTCAGGCCCTACCCTCCGAGGCAGGAGGAAACAAGCTCGCTCCATCTTCCATGGGACAGCTCTTGAGATATTTGAAGACGGCCATCCTATCTCCTCCCGGCAAAACATACCTGGATCCTAGCCCGGGTGGCTCCATATATTTGACAAAATTGATGGCCGTTACAATACCTTGCAGGAGCAATTCCAGTAGCTTGCAACTGCTCTCAGGACAGATTCCATGTGTACACACCCACCCTCAATTTAAAGCACATTTAAAGTGCACACACAGCGCACCCAGAAAGAGTATCCCAAGAACTGCATTTTACCCCTCAAAGAGCTACAATTCCTGAAATCTACTACATGTGACAGTTCCCATAATTCTTTGCTTTACATGCTTGGAGTCCATGCAGCTAAAGTCTATGATCATTCATCAACTGGTTACATGAACATCAGACTGTGAGTTTGCACAAGCCCAGGATCCCTGATGCTTTCAAAAATCACAGCTTCCTTCCTTCCTTCCTTCCTTCCTTCCTTCCTTCCTTCCTTCCTTCCTTCCTTCCTTCCTTCCTTCCTTCCTTCCTTCCTTCCTTCCATCCTTTCGGTTGTCTTTTCCTTAGTATCGAAAACTAATTAAATAATCTGTTAGCTAACCTGCTAAATTGAGATCCACTGCTAGCTTTAATGATGTCAACAGTGGAATTGACAGAGAGATGGAGACCAGTCTGTCAATATCATCCATCTCTGGTTGTGGCTGGGGAGGGGGAGGGAGCGGCAGGGTCTCTCACAATGCTAGACCTCAGGGACTTCCGACAACCCTGATTGTCAGAAGGAAGCAGGACAGGCTTTGTTCACACAACGCAGAGTCAAACGGCGGGCATTTCTTCCCACAAAATGTTGGGCTGGAAAGGCCAGGATTCAAATCCTAATTCCCTAGGTGGAATTCAAGACCAGGATTCAAATCCTAATTCCCTAGGTGGGATCTTGGGGGTCAATCGCTGCATCTCAGCCAAACCTGCCTCACAGGGTTGTTGTGAGGGTAGAATTAGGGGTGAGGGTATATACCACCTTGAGTTCTGGAGGATACGTCTAGTTTCCTGTTCTCACAGCGGCCACCCAGATGCCTTAATGGGAAACCAGTACACTGGCTCCCAGTACATTTCCAGGCACAATTCAAAGGATTGGTGCTGACCTTGAAAGTGGCCCAGTATCCCTGAAGGAGCATCTCCACCCCCATCGTCCAGCCCAGACACTGAGGTCCAGCTCCGAGGGTCTTCTGGCAGTTCCTTCACTTTGAGGTTACAAGGAACCAGGCAGAGGGCCTTCTCAGTGGTGGCGCCCGCCCTGTGGAATGCCAGATGTCAAGGAAATAAACAACTACCAGACTTTTAGAAGAAACCTGAGAGCAACCCAGGAGTCCAGGGAAGTTTTTAATGTCTGATATTTTATTGTGTTTTTAATATTCTGTTGGGAACCGCCCAGAGTGGCTGGGGCGGGCAGCCAACAACCAAATGTTGTTGTTTTTAATGTCTGATGTTTTATTGTGTTTATCCACTATGGAACCATTGGCATCTAGTTAGCGATGCTGATATAACGGGGTCTACTCATGAGTACGATTAATGTTGGCTACAGAGCCCTGCTAAGTTGAGCTAGGCACGGGTTTTCCTGAGCCACCTGGAAGATATGGAAGAGAACATCTATCGCTTTCAGAGAAAGGTTACCTTTGAGATCCGTCTGTGAAGAAGGGAGGGAGGGAGGGAGGGAGGGAGGGAGAAATCAATGCACGCTATAGTGTGAGATTGAGAAAGACAACATCCATCTATCACTTAGAGCTTCGATGGGATTAGAATAGTCTTGTCAACAACCGATGGCTTAAAGAGACCATTTCAACAGCTTCTCCCTCTTCTGCGTTTGTGAGCTCACGCACAAACAAATCTCTCCCCTTTCTTGATTCATCACCACTGCCAAAATAACGGCCTGGACACCCTAATGGCCAGAACCAGAACGGGGGGCAATTACCGTATTTTTCGCTCCATAAGACGCACCTAGTTTTTAGAGAAGAAAGGGGGAAAGCCCCGTTTGGGGGGGGGATCAGCTCACAGTTGTGCAGCTTCTTTTGCAAAGGGGGAAAGACCCTTTTTTGAGGATCAGCTCAAAGTGGTTGAGCTTACTTTGCAAAGGGAAAAAATCCTGTTTTTATGGGGTTCAACTCCCAGTTCTGCAGCTTCTTTAGGAAAGGAAAGGGAGCCGTTTCTACAATTTCCAGACAGATAATCTAATCAGCCAGTCACATGTCGCCGGGGAAACAAACAGCCTCCGTCTGCAGAACATTCAACAATGGAGGCCTGGGCAAGGGGGCGGGGCCGTAAGGGAGCCAACGGCTGACCACACATTCGCCCCATAAGACGCAAAGTCATTCCCCCTTACTTTTTAGGAGGAAAAAAGTGAGTCTTATGGAGCAAAAAATACTTGCTGTGATTCTGCAAGGTGCAGGATGTCACAAAATTGTAAGAACGTCAGAAAAGCCCACTGGATCAGGGCCTAACCAGTGTTAGAAACTGAGATATGCAAGCTAGGAGCTAAAAGGCACCTTAAACCTAGGTTACGGGCATAACAACGGAATGCTTAGGTGCTTTTTTATAATAATAAGAATACAAAGCTGAAAATGAATGAACATGCAGCTGAAATATTATGTTCCTTTTTCACATGGTCTAGTCCAGGGGTCAGCAAATTTTTTCAGCACTGTCCCTCAGACCTCGGGGGTGGGGGTGGAATATATGTTGAAGAAAAAAATAATGAACGAATTCCTCTGCCCCACAAATAACCCTGAGATGCATTTTAAATAAAAGGACACATTCTACTCATATAAAAACATTCTGATTCCCAGACCATCCGCGGGCCGGATTTAGAAGGTGATTGGGCCAGAGCCGGCCCCCAGGCCTTAGTTTGCCTATAATAATAATAATAATAATAATAATAATAATAATAATAATAATAATTTATTATTTGTACCCCGCCCATCTGGCCAGGTCCCCCCAGCCACTCTGGGCGGCCTCCAACGGATATTAAAATACATTAAAATATCACAAGTTTAAAAACTTCCCTAAACAGGGCAGCCTTCAGGTATTTTCTGAATGTCAGATAGTTGTTTATCTCTTTGACCTCTGCTGGGAGGGCGTTCCACAGGGCAGGCGCCACCACCGAGAAGGCCCTCCGCCTGGTTCCCTGTAGTTTTGCTTCTCTCAGTGAGGGAACCGCCAGAAGGCCCTCGGTGCTGGATCTCAGTGTCTTAAGTGTAGGACTCTGTGTAGAACTCCATACCCTCCAACACTTCACTGATAAAAATAAGGACACCCTCCTCCTCCTCCTCCTCCTCCTCCTCCTCCTTCCCTGCCCATCTGACTGGAATGCCCCAGCCGCTCTGGACAGCTTCCAACATATATAATAACATAACATGAAACATTAAAAAACTTCGCTATGCAGGGCTGCCTTCAGATGTCTTCTAAAGGCTGGCTCAGGGGTCATAACTCCATCCCCTCCAATGTTTCTCCCCTGAAAATAGGGGCGTCCTATTTTCCATCCCCTCCAACGTTTCTCCAGTGAAAATAGGGACGTCCTATTCCATCCCCTCCAATGTTTCTCCCTTGAAATTAGGGACGTCCTATTCCATCCCCTCCAACGTTTCTCCCGTGAAAATAGGGATGTCCTATTCCACCCCCTCCAACATTTCTCCCGTGAAAATAGGGATGTCCCAAGGAAAAGCGGGACATTCCGGGATCAATTCTGAAACCGGGACGGCTTCTGTAAATCCGGGTCTGTCCCTGGAAAACAGAGACACTTGGAGTGTCTGGGACGCTCTCTGAAATCAGGGCAAATGGAGATGGGAGTTCGTTTGTTCCTTCTTGGCTGGGGAGGAGAGAGAAAACATTTGCCTTGCGGTCTGACTGCAAAAGCTGCTGTTTGTTTTTAAAAAGCCACGATCAGAACAGAGTTATGGCATTAAGCAGATTACAAAAGTAACCTCTGGGAGCAAGGAAAAGGAAGATGGAGATGGACAGAGGAGTGGGCTGGGGGGGGGGAGAGCCGAGGAAGGAGGAAGGCAGGCAATTGAGTGCCTTTATCAATATTTCTCCCGAAAATGTATAATGCATTTTCTTTTCTGAAAAATTAATAACCTTGCTTTGTCTCTATCGACGTTTTCCTCCGGCTCGCGGTGGACGTCCAGTGGAAATCGAGCAGGGAGGGAGAGCGAGCTGGCTGACCCTCCACAAGTCCAGCTTTGCTACCCTTTCAGGGCTGGCAGCAGAAAATGGGCCTCATTTCCAGACATCAAATCTTATTTGGTGTCTGGGAGGTGGAAGCATCGGAGTCGACTGCTGTTCTCGCCAGTTGCGAGCTTGAGGTTGCAGCCGGCATTCACCCTACCCAGAGTAGGCCCATCGAAACCAAATGACGTGGCTTACTTCGTTTATCTATAATAATAATATTATAATAATTTTTTATTTGTACCCCGCCCATCTGGCTGGGTCTCCCCAGCCACTCTGGGCGGCCTCCAACAGATATTAAAATACATTAAAATATCACAGGTAATATCTAGTTACAGGTAGGTAGCCGTGTTGGTCTGCTGTAGTCGAAACAAAATAAAAAATAAAAAATATTCCTTCCAGTAGCACCTTAAAGGTAAAGGTAAAGGGACCCCTGACCGTTAGGTCCAGTCATGGCCGACTCTGGGGTTGCGGCGCTCATCTCGCTTTATTGGCCGAGAGCCGGCGTACAGCTTCCGGGTCATGTGGCCAGCAGGACTAAGCCGCTTCTGGCGAACCAGAGCAGCGCACGGAAACGCCGTTTACCTTCCCGCCGGAGCGGTTCCTATTTATCTACTTGCACTTTGACATGCTTTCGAACTGCTAGGTGGGCAGGAGCAGGGACCGAGCAACGGGAGCTCACCCCGTCGCAGGGATTCGAACCGCCGACCTTCTGATCGGCAAGCCCTAGGCTCTGTGGTTTAACCCACAGCGCCACCTGGGTCCCTCAGTAGCACCTTAGAGACCAACTAAGTTTGTTCTTGGTATGAGCTTATCTGAAGAAGTGTGCATGCACACGGAAGCTCATACCAATAACAAACTTAGTTGGTTTCTAAGGTGCTACTGGAAGAACTTTTTTTTATTTTGTTTCAACTACGGCAGACCAACACGGCTACCTACCTGTAACTGTAATAGGACAGCTCTGTTCTGCCTTGGGCAGGCCACATCTAGAATACTGTGTCCAGTTCTGGGCACCACAATTTAAGAAAGATGTTGACAAGCTGGAACATGTGCAGAGGAGGGATTGGGGGATGGACAAAGGGTCTGGAAACCAAGCCTGATGAGGAACGGTCGAAGGAGCTAGGTATGTTTAGCCTGGAATAGAGGAGACTGAGAGGAGATAGGAGAGCCACCTTCCAATATCTCAAGGGCTGTCCCATGGAAGAAGAAGAGGAGGAGGAGGAGGAGGAGGAGGAGGAGTTTGGATTTGATATCCCGCTTTATCACTACCCGAAGGAGTCTCCAAGCGGCTCACATTCTCCCTTCCCTTCCTCCCCACAACAAACACTCTGTGGGGCTGAGAGACTTCAGAGAAGTGGGACTAGCCCAAGGTCACCTAGCAGCTGCATGTGGAGGAGTGGGGAAGCGAACTCGGTTCACCAGATTATGAGTCCACTGCTCTTAACCACTACACCACACTGGAAGAGGGAACAAGCTTGTTTTCTCCTGCTCCGGAGGGTAGGACTCGAACCCATGGCTTCAAGTTACAAGAGAGGAGATTCCAACTCAACATCAGGAATAACTTTCTGATGATAAGAGCTGTTTGACAGTGGAACGGACTCCCTTGGAAGATGGTGGACTCTCCTTCCTTGGAGGTTTTTAAGCAGAGGTTTGATGGCCATCCGTCAGAGACATCATCCCAGTTTCTATGAATTGCTGTTCTCCAACTCATAGACTTCCCACAGGGATCTGGTCAACCACTGTGAGTTCAGAATGATGGATCAGACACATCTTTGGCCTGATCCAGCCATCTTGACTTCTCTTCTTGGTGCATCTAGCTGAGTACTTGCCTGCTAGGTCTTCTGCCTGTACCGTCAGCACTGATATTGATCATATTGGTAAATAAAGGCAATATTTACATGAATTGCTCCATCCACTTTCCCCTCTGGATTGTGGCCCCAGAAGGGAACGTGGCAAAGATTGTGGGACATGATCCACGAGAGGCAGTCAAGTACAACATTCCTTGAAATGCTAGAGAAGACATGCGAGGGGATGTTTGGTCCAGCCAGTCAAAACTTCCTGTTCCTCCTGGCTGGAGCATCCTTCCTTTGCATGTGATAGAAGGTGGGCATGACCTCACCTGCCCAGGTAACAAAAGGACGAGTCACGCAGCACCCTTCTCTCTCTTTTTGACTCCCTTCTTCATTTGACCAGCTTTTAGCTGGGACTGCTCTGCTAGCTCTCTGCTAGATCCACATGTACATATTTGCATAGCTGTCAACTTTCGGATTTGAAAATAAGGGATTTTTCCAAACTTTCGGATTTGAAAATAAGGGATGCCATGAGGGCGGTGCAATGGCACCAAGTAGCCTCGCCCCCCTGCACTCCAGAGGCTGCGCGCGAATGGCTGAGCGAAAGAGCGAGCGTGTAGACGGCAGGCAGGCTGTCTGTCCGGTTGGGCGTGAGGGTCTGGCTGCACAAGGCATGCAAGCTCCGCCCCCAGTCGGTCTCAGACTCCTTATTGGCAGCCGAGCCAGCCGAGCAACGCAGCTGAGGAGCCTCCCTGGCCGGCAGGGAGGGAGAGGAGCTGCTTCCTTTGAAATCCGGGAAATTTAAGGGATATCAACAATCCAGGATAGCAGCGAGAAACGACATTGGAATAAGGGAGTTTCCCGCAAAAAAAGGGACGGTTGACAGCTATGCATATTTGTAACTAAGTCTGCCTTCAGGAATCCAACTGTGAACTGATGTAAGTAAACTTCTTTTATTGACTTTGAATAAGATTGTGGCGTCTTTATTCTTTTAAGAGGGATTCAAGGAACTTACCAGGAATGTACAGATTGAATTGTATAATAGTGAGAGGCTCACACGAGCCTGCAACCAGCTATCTGCTGTGCATATAAAAAGGGGGAATGTAACTCTGCTACGTAAAGGAACGTGCTAGCGCAAGTGAGGAAGGATATTAATAAACAATACAGTGGTCCCTCGACGTACGAATTTAATCCGTTCCGAATGGACATTCGTAGGTCGAAAAGTTCGTATTGTCGAAAAGCGATTTCCCCTAGAAATGCATTGGGAGAAAAAATATTTGGAAAAATTCGTAAGTCGAGGAAACCGCATCTAAAATTCGTAAGTCAAGGAAACTGCATCTAAAACCGGCAACGGATTTCCGTTCGGATGTTGAAAAATTCGTAGGCGTGCGGCCACTTTTTTCGTTCATAAGTCGAAAAATTCGGATGTCGAGTATTTCCTAAGACCACTGTATATCCTCTCCTGCCACCCTGAACATTCCCACAGAGATTCCCTGCCACCCTACTCTAACCACTGCACAACACAGCCATCCTTCCGTGGTGCAATGTTCTTACTACTGATTTGTAAATGAGGAACATTCCTCCGAATGGCTGCAGACCAACAGTTCTGCCCATCAGTACATCACTCGGCCATGAGTAATGTTCGTACCAGGTACCGCTCGGGCCAGCTATGCCAAGAGAATGTCTCAAGAAGACCATTAACTGCTCTCTTCCCCTCCGCTCTTGGCTGTTTGTTTTCACTTAGGGCTAACATCATTGACGTTGAGCTAACATCTGCTCAATATTTGACGGGCAATCCACTGACCCTGTCAGCCACATCTCAGCCAGACATCCCTGTGTTCTTAAACCTCAGCATAAATCTTGGGTCTGATCCCGAGACTCTGCCATCAAACTCCTCCTAATGAGGCTGGTCGTGGGCTGCCAAGATTCGTGGGGGTGGGGGGAGGAGAGGAGGCAGGGCCCCGACTGCTGGCTGGCTTCGGAGACTCAGTTCTGGGCATGGCTTTCTGCTCAATCCGGCTTCTCTGGGCCCTGAAGAGGCGTTGGACAAAGAGGGGCCCCATCCCACATGCCTTCCAACGTTTCTCTGATGGAATTGGGGTGTCCTATTCAATTATGGGACGCGGGTGGCACTGTGGGTTAAACCACAGAGCCTAGGGCTTGCCGAACAGAAGGTCGGCGGTTCGAATCCCCGCGACGGGGTGAGCTCCCGTTGCTCGGTCCCTGCTCCTGCCAACCTAGCAGTTTGAAAGCACGTCAAAGTAGATAAATAGGCACCGCTCTGGCGGGAAGGTAAACGGCGTTTCCGTGCGCTGCTCTGGTTTGCCAGAAGCGGCTTAGTTCTGCTGGCCACATGACCCGGAAGCTGTACGCCGGCTCCCTCGGCCAGTAAAGCGAGATGAGCGCCGCAACCCCAGAGTTCTCCGCGACTGGACCTAATGGTCAGGGGTCCCTTTACCTTTAAGAGGATTTAACAGGAATCTATATTGAGAATCTTAAACAAGCTTGCAACCAGCTACCCACTGTGCAGGAGGGAGGGAAGGAAGGAAGGAAGGAAGGAAGGAAGGAAGGAAGGAAGGAAGGAAGGAAGGAAGGAAGGAAGGAAGGAAGGAAGGAAATTATAGATGGAAGGGGGAGGGGAGGAAGGAAGGAAGAAAATTATAGATGGAAGGGGGAGGGGAGGGGAGGGAGGAATTATAGGTGGAAGGGGGAGGGGAGGGAAGGAAGGAAATTATAAATGGAAGGGGGAGGGAAGGAAGGAAGGAAGGAAATTATAGGTGGAAGTGGGGAGGGAGGAAGAAGGGAAGGAGGGAGGGAGGAAATTATAGATGGAAGGGACTGGAGGGAGGGAGGAAGAAAGGTGAAGGATGGATGAAAGGGAAGGAAAGAACGGGTGAAGGACACAAGAAAAAATAAAAAAGAAGAGAAGGAGAGTGGATCAAAAAAGGAGGAAGGAAGGAAGGAAGGAAGAGGACTTTCTTTCACCTCAATCTAGCCTAGTGGTCACTTTCTCTTTCCTAAACCCCAAGCATAGAAACCAGGTCTATTTCCCACGTTTCCTGAGAACTTGCCCCCCTCTCTCCTAGAAGGTTCTCAGGCCAGCCAAGGAGCAGAAGGCAGCGACACACACACACACACACACACACACACACAGGCCATGTGCCAATCCTTGTCCCAAAGCGAGCCTGCCAGCGGCTTGGCACAGTCCAAGACGCCTGGCCAAATCTTGCCCAAGCCGGCTGCTGTGCTACTATTCCCTCCCTAGGGAGAAGGGAGAAGTCAATATAGTTTTCAAGAAGTGACCCCCCCACCCCACCCCCCACTCTCTCCCCTCCCCTCCCCCCACTTTTCAGAGAGGAGAAGAGGAAAGGAAAGGTTAAATGTGAGCTGCTATCGATTTCTCTCTCTTCTCTCCCCCCCCCACTCCCTCCAACCCCTGGAGCCAGCCTGGAGGACAGATTGCAGCCCAAACTGACCAACTGACCACAGAGGGGACATCAGAGACCAGTGCTCAGATGCTGAGCCAATGGCTACCCACACGAGGCCCCGTTGCTTGGCAACCTGGCTTTGTGGGGAGGGGGCTGGTTAAAAGAGAGAGAGAGAGAGAGAGAGAGAGAGAGAGAGAGAGAGAGAGATGGATTTTTTTCCGAATGCGGCAGCCGTGCCGGATCAATTCTGCAACACAGGCTACAGTGACCAAACAGAGCCGTTTTTGCTCAGAGCACCTATCGATCTCACCCAGCTATGGGCATTGAATGGGGTTTAATAAGCACCGAGTAAGCAGGAACAAGCGTCTAAGTGATAGCCCAGAAGTCAAACATCAACTCCTTTTGTCTCTCCTTTTCCCTTTCCCCCCTTTCTTTCGTTCTCCTTTCCTCTCTCTCTTTTAATTGCTGAAGGATCTGCAAAGCAAGAGGAAGCGTTAAAACGCATTGACAAGGAAGGGGGGGTGGGATATAACGAAGCAGCCGCAAATCACATTGCCATCATACATGGGTTTTATATTTAAAAAGGAAACGACCCCAAACGGACCTGGGGGATTAAAAAAAGCAGGCCTGTAATCCCCCCCCCCCCCGCGGTTGTGCCGCTTGTGGGATCTATTGGTTCATTAAATTAAGAGGAGTTGGCTTGCTGCATCTCTGAATGAGTCGCTGGTCTGGCTGTGTAACCTAAGCAGTCAAGTACAACACTTCCTGTTTGCCCAGAGTGGACACACAGGGGGATGTTGCTCCAGCCAGGGGGACTTCCTGTCACACCTGGTCTGGAAACCTCCTCCCTCTGCGTGTGACCAGGTAGATGGGCGTGACCCTGGCAGACCTTATAAAGGGGCTAGTCCGTCTTCCTCTCATTCCTTCTTTTTCGCCTTATTCCATCTTGATGCTTTTCTGCTGTCTGCTGGCCCTCAGCCAGCAGCACATGGGCTCAATCCCCATATGGGATGAAACCACAATCTTCTCCTGAGACCCTGTAAAAGGACCAGTCACGCAGCCATCTTTCCTTACTCTTCTGCTACTTTCTTCTGATATTGATGTATTTTGCTGTCTGCTGGCTCTCAGCCAGCAGCACATGGGCTCAAATCCCCATATGGGATGAAACCACACTCTCTTCTGTAACTGCGAGCTAAACCCTGCGGCCCAGAGCTGTCTGTCCCATAGGACTTAGTGGTGCGTTGCGCCAGGGCGCTGGCCTCTCAGGGGCACCCCAGCAAGTGGGGGAACTGTGCGGCTTTGCCGGTGGCCTCCCCTTTCCCTGCACGCCCACCAGCTGCGCCCCACCAACCATATGGCTGGCGGGTGCGCAGCTTCCCTCCCAAGCCTCTGCGGGGATCCCTCTCCCACAGCGGCCTGGGGGAGAGCTGCGCCCCCTGATGGCTGGCAGTGCGCAGCTACAGCCACCCCAACACTATTCGTGGTAATTTGGGGGCACTGGGCGGATATTTGCACCCCGGCACCGCATCTGCTAAAGACGGCCCCGAGCCTGCCTTCAGGGAACCTACTGTGAACTGAATGTAAGTAAACTTCTTGTTATACTTTTAAAAGAAGACTGTTGTGTCTTTCTTCTTTTTAGGAGGGAGAAAAGAGGAATTTACCAGGATCAGGTAAAGGTTAAGGCAAAGGACCCCTGGACGGTTAAGTCCAGTCCATGATGACTATGGGGTTGCGGCGCTCATCTGGCTTTCAGGCCAAGGGAGCCGGCGTTTGTCCGCAGACAGCTTTCGGGTCAAGTGGCCGGCAGGACTAAAACGCTTCTGGCGCAACAGAGCGCACGGAAATGCTGTTTACCTTCCCGCCGCAGCGGTACCTATTTATCTACTTGCACTTTGACGTGCTTTCGAACTACTAGATTGGCAGGAGCTGGGACAGAGCAGCGGGAACTCACCCCGTCACAGGGATTCGAACCACTGACGTTCTGATTGGCAAACCCAAGAGGCTCAGTAATGGTAGCAACCTTACTAATGGTAGCCTGGGAGTCATTTTGGACTCACAGCTGTACATGGAGGCGCAGGTTAACTCCGTGTCTAGGGCGGCTGTGTACCAGCTCCATCTGGTACGCAGGATGAGACCCTCCCTGCCCGCAGACTGTCTCATCAGAGTGGTGCATGCTCTAGTTATCTCCCGCTTGGACTACTGCAATGCGCTCTACGTGGGGCTACCTTTGAAGGTGATCTGGAAACTACAATTAATCCAGAATGCGGCAGCTAGACTGGTGACTGGGAGCGGCCGCCGGGACCACATAACACCGGTCCTGAGAGATCTACATTGGCTCCCAGTACGTTTCCGAGCACAATTCAAAGTGTTGGTGCTGACCTTTAAAGCCCTAGACGGCCCTGTATACCTGAAGGAGCGTCTCCACCCCCACCGTTCAGCCCGGACACTGAGATCCAGCGCCGAGGGCGTTTTCCCTCCCTACGAGAAGCAAAGCTACAGGGAACCAGGCAGAGGGCCTTCTCGGTGGTGGCACCTGCCCTGTGGAACGCCCTCCCAGCAGAGGTCAAAGAGATAAACAACTACCTGACATTAAGAAAATACCTGAAGGCAGCCCTGTTTAGGGAAGTTTTTAACCTGTGATATTTTAATGTATTTTGATATTTGTTGGCAGCCACCCAGAGTGGCTGGGGAGACCCGGCCAGATGGGCGGGGTACAAATAATAAATTATTATTACTATATTCCAGGTGTGGTCTCACCAAGGCAGAATAAAGCGGGACTATTACATCTCGGTCGTTCTCTGCACATGTTGCAAAGCTGAAGGTGTCAGATTTGTATAGGTATGCTTTTTTATTTTAACTGTTTCACCAGATTGAAATGGTGATTTCTGCCCCTTCCCCACCATCTCTCCTGCAGAAGGAGTGGGGGGCTGGGGGGGGAACACCCCAAGGGAAGATTCGGGGAGAGGAAATGGCTCCCTTCGAAAACACCACTTCATCATCCCAGCTCCTGCAAATACACAGAGAGGGAGGGAAAGGGGGGTGGAGTAGGAAACATGACATGATCAATCAGGTCTTGAAAATTAATTATGACTACACCTTGGAATCTCGATTATGATTGATTAATTGATTTGGCCGTTCCCTGCGTCGAAATCCCAAACTCATGCAACCGATGACTCAGGGTGGGGGTGATGGGTGGAAGGCATCGTTTCCAGGCCTTGGACCATTTTGGTTGCCCTCCTCTGGACACGTTCCAGCTTGTCAGTATCCTTCTTGAACTGTGGTGCCCAGAACTGGACACAGAATTCCAGGTGAGGTCTGACCAGAGCGGAATAGAATCATAGAATCCTAGAATCCTAGAGTTGGAAGAGACCCCAAGGGCCATCCAGTCCAACCCCCTGCCAAGCAGGAAACACCATCCAAGCATTCCTGACAGGTGGCTGTCAAGCCTCTGCTTAAAGACCTCCAAAGAAGGAGACTCCACCACACTCCTTGGCAGCAAATCCCACTGTCTAACAGCTCTTACAGTCAGGAAGTTCTTCCTAATGTTTAGGTGGAATCTTCTTTCTGGTAGTTTGAATCCATTGCTCCGTGTCCGCTTCTCTGGAGCAGCAGAAAACAACCTTTCTCCCTCCTCTATATGACATCCTTTTATATATTTGAACATGGCTATCCTATCACCCCTGAACCTTCTCTTCTCCAGGCTAAACATACCCAGCTCCCTAAGCCGTTCCTCATAAGGCATCGTTTCCAGGCCTTGGACCATTTTGGTTGCCCTCCTCTGGACACGTTCCAGCTTGTCAGTATCCTTCTTGAACTGTGGTGCCCAGAACTGGACACAGTATTCCAGGTGAGGTCTGACCAGAGCGGAATACAGTGGTACTATTCCTTCCCTTGATCTAGATGCTATACTCCTATTGATGCAGCCCAGAATATATGTTCTTCTTGGTCTCTTATTCTATATGTTAAGTCCGCAAGCTGCGCATATTCGGTCAACTTAAGTTGCCATTCTTCTTTGGTTGGGACTTTGCTCATTTTCCATTTGGGGGCTAACGAAACACAGGCCTCATACATAACCATTTTTGACACCTAGGAATTTCAGTCTGAATTATCCCCAACAGAAAGGACTCTCTGGGGTTTTTTGGGGGGGGGGGGTACTTTTAAACATTTTCCCCCCAATTCATTATGGATCACTTCCCAATACTCTTTTGCCCTTTTACAAGTCCACTTGGCTGCTGCATTTTTGGACCAGTCAAACCATTTGCTGAGTCTTCAAGGTAAAGGTAAAGGGACCCCTGACCATTAGGTCCAGTTGCAGATGACTCTGGGGTTGCGGCGCTCATCTCGCTTTATTGGCCGAGGGAGCCGGCGTACAGCTTCCGGGTCATGTGGCCAGCAGGACTAAGCCGCTTCTGGCGAACCAGAGGAGTGCACGGAAACGCCGTTTATCTTCCCGCCAGAGCGGTACCTATTTATCTACTTGCACTTTGACGTGCTTTCGAACTGCTAGGTTGGCAGGAGCAGGGACCGAGCAATGGGAGCTCACCCTGTCATGGGGATTCGAACCGCCGACCTTCTGATCGGCAAGCCCTAGGCTCTGTGGTTTAACTCTTCAAGGGCAGCCCCACATAACGCTACTGATGGCAACTAGACATGATGGCTATATTTTGCCTCCAATGTGTTATGACCCCTGAATATCAGTTGCTGGGAGAGGCAGTGTTGCACTCAGGTCTTGCTAGGGGGGCTCCTAGCAAGAGAGCCAGTGTGGTGTAGTGGTTAAGAGTGGTAGACTCATAATCTGGTGAATCGGGTTTGCGTCTCCTCTCCTCCACATGCAGCTGCTGGGTGACCTTGGGCTAGTCACACTTCTCTGAAGTCTCTCAGCCCCACTCGCCCCACAGAGGGTTTGTTGTGGGGGAGGAGGGGAAAGGAGAATGTGAGCCGCTTGGAGACTCCTTCGGGGAGTGAGAAAGCGGGACATCAAATCCAAACTCCTCCTCCTCCTCCTCTTCCTCTTCTTCTTATTCTTCTTCCCTAGAAAATGCATCGAGTTGTCCACGGCGAGAACAGGCTGCCGGACTCGATAGGCCCCCTACGGCCAGATTCAGCCGTGCTTTTCTGATGTTCTTCTGTTCTTTAAACACACACACACACACACACACACACACACACACACACACACACAATGCTACCTGTCCTTCCCCGCTGGCCCAGCGACGCAAGACTGCAGCAGCAGCTCACGCTGGCTGGCAGAGAAAAAAAAAACCCCGATCGAGGCGAAATGGTTGATCAATAGGCATATTGAGCACCTCTTCAAGCTACGCTGCTTTTTGCGGATTCAGAACAGGACTCCCGTTGCAGACTCAAAAATGCCCCCTGAGGCCCAATCAAAAGCCAGCAACAACGGGGCCTGCACAGAGCACAGCGGGGCCCCCTCTTGTCTAGAAGGAGAGCCCAGCTCCAACATCCCAGATAGGGCTTTCCATCATGGATCAGCTGTCCCCTGGAAGTCTCCTACCAAGTCGTATGAGGGCGCAACTGGCTTAGTTCAGGGTTGCCAAATGTTATTTTTTCCCAGAAAGCACCCTGCTTTTCATGGGTAGAGCCGTCCTACTAATCCATAGCTAAAAGTCAAAGGTAAAGGGACCCCTGACCGTTAGGTCCAGTGGCGGACGACTCTGGGGTTGCGGCGCTCATCTCGCTTTACTAGCCAAGGAAGCCAGTGTACAGCTTCCGGGTCATGTGGCCAGCAGGACTAAGCCGCTTCTGGCAAACCAGAGCAGCGCACGGAAATGCCATTTACCTTCCTGCCGGAGCGGTTCCTATTTATCTACTTGCACTTTGACGTGCTTTTGAACTGTAGGTTGGCCGCAGCAGGGACCGAGCAACGGGAGCTCACCCCGTCGCGGGGATTCGAACCGCCAACCTTCTGATCAGCAAGCCCTAGGCTCTGTGGTTTAACCCACAGCGCCACTTGAACTGTAGAAGTCGGCAAATGTGTCCTCTTCAAAATATGGCAAAGATGCTAGTACATGTGAAAAGGATCTGGGGCGGTCTTGGTGGACCACAAGCTGAACATGAGTCAACAGTGTGATGCTGCAGCAGCAAAAAAACAAAACAAAAACGCTATCGCTATTCTAGGCTGCATCAAGAGAAATACAGTTGTTGTTGTTGAGTCGTTTAGTCATGTCTGATTCTTCGTGACCCCATGGAACAGAGCACGCCAGGCCCTCCTGTCTTCCCCTGCCTCCCGCAGTTTGGTCAGACTCACGTTGGTAGCTTCGAGAACACTGTCCCACCATCTCATCCTCTGTCATCCCCTTCTCCTTGTTCCCTCCATCTTTCCCAACATCAGGGTCTTTTCCAGGGAGTCTTCTGTTCTCATGAGGTGGCCAAAGTCTTGGAGCCTCAGCTTCAGGATCTGTCCTTCCAGTGACCACTCAGGGCTGATATCCTTCAGAATGGAGAGGTTTGATCTTCTTGCAGTCCATGGGACTCTCAAGAGTCTCCTCCAGCACCAGAATTCAAAAGCATCCATTCTACGGCGTACAGTTTAGTGTCCAAATCAAGGGAAGTCCTAGTATTGCTCTATTTTGCCTTGGTCAAACCACATCTGGAAAACTGGGTCCAGTTCTGGACACCACAATTTAAGGAGGATATGGACAAGCTGGAACGTGTCCAGAGGAGGGCAACCAAAATGGTCCAAGGCGTGGAAACGATGCCTTATGAGGAACGGCTTAGGGAGCTGGGTATGTTTAGCCTGGAGAAGAGAAGGTTCAGGGGTGATATGATAGCCATGTTCAAATATATAAAAGGATGTCATATAGAGGAGGGAGAAAGGTTGTTTTTTGCTGCTCCGGAGAAGCGGACACGGAGCAATGGATTCAAACTACAAGAGGGAAGATTCCACCTCAACATTAGGAAGAACTTCCTGACAGTAAGAGCTGTTTGACAGTGGAATTTGCTGCCAAGGAGTGTGGTGGAGTCTCCTTCTTTGGAGGTCTTTAAGCAGAGGCTTGACAGCCACCTGTCAGGAATGCTTGGATGGTGTTTCCTGCTTGGCAGGGGGTTGGACTGGATGGCCCTTGGGGTCTCTTCCAACTCTAGGATTCTATGATTTTAAGAAGACAACCAAGATGATCAAGGGTCTGGAAACCAGGCCTTATGAGGAACGGTTGAAGGAGCTGGGGATGTTGGTGTCAGATGGAGAAGGCTGGTGGGCGGGGGGCCACACACGTCCCTCAGACCTGATGTTCTAGAAGAATAGGATAATGATGGAACCGAAACAAAGGTTGAGGGGTGGGGGGCAGGAACCACGTGGCTTTCTGGCAGATTCATTCACCGAGACCGAATAACGGAGGCTGCTTTGAAGTGCGCCAATAACTGTAATTGGCCGTCCGCGTTCGAACAGCTTGTGGGGCAGGGGAGGGAACAAGGGGGCCGAGAGTGGAAAGGGGGAAGGGGCCTCTGATAGCCACCTAAGTTATATTTAGGATGACAAAAATAAAGGCAGCTGCAGGCTCTAAGTAGCCAGTAAGTGTGAAATTGATCCAGCAATTATTGTAAATATAGAGTGGGATTTTTTTTTTTTAAAGGTTTTACAGGGAATCTAAGTGCTGTCAAAGACCAGGCGGTTTTAAGGAGGTGGGGGTTGGGAAAAGAGGTGTGGGGGGGAATCCAAACCCCATATCTGCACAGGGTCCCTTTCAACAGAGATGTGCGGCCACAAAATTGGGAAATGGCTCCGGATTATACAGATAAATTGCAGGGGAACCAAGAGAACAAGGCAAAACCGTTTCCCCCCTGATGTGAGCGGGGGTTTTTTGTGGGGGGGCGGGGAGGAGTACTGTCCACAAGAGAGTCACGCCCCATGGCAGGCAGCCTCGAGTCGAGGATGGAAAATTCCCTTTCATAATTAATAAATGAAGAATATTGCTATTCATTAACGCGGCTGCAAAGGAAGTATTGATCTCTGTCCGGCTGCTGTTTTCTGCGTGTTTGTGTGTGTGCATACACAGAAAGGGGGCATGAACGTGGCATTTTAACGCAACTCATCTGCTCCCCCTCACTCCCCCACCCCCCAAAAAATGGCCTCTCCAAGGAAAACTCTGAAAGGCTAAAAGAATGCAAGAAAATTGGGAAAAGAATTCGTGGAGGGGGGCTTGGAATATGGAGGGAAGGGGAAACTGCAATTGAAAGCAGGGAGGGCAGCGTAACGGTGAGAATCGCAGTCCCATCTCGCGCCGTTCCCATTTGAATATTTGATTAATAATAGATTACAGCAAGCGTCGAGAAAATCTCCCGCTGCCTGTCATTTTAAAAAAATTTAAAGCAGGCGAAAAGTCAGGAAATGAGAAAGCACAGCATCACAGGGCAGTTTGCGTTATTAAAATATAAAAATACACACCATAATACTGAAACAATGACATTAACCTCGCTCTCACACGCACAGTTTAAAAGGCCATAGATTGTTTAATTAAGCAATGGCCTAGGAGAAGAGGAATGTTTTTTGCCTGGCGCCTAAAGATATGTAACGAAGGCGCCAGGCAAACTTCCCTGGGGAGAGCATCCCACAGACGGGGAGCCACTGCAGAGAAGGCCCCGTTCTCGTGTTGCCACCATCCGCAGTGCCGGATCTACATATAAGCTAAGCAAGCTGTAGCTAATGCCCCACTTTCTTGGGGGGCCCCAAAAAAAATAAAGGAAAAAAACTGGATGTACATTTCCAAAATATAAGATAAAAAACAAATAAATCCAGGAACAGTGTTTTGTTTTGTGTTGTGTAGGCTCCTATGATGTAAGTCATGGGCCCCGCCTGCTAGCCTGCTCCCTCAAATATCCCTGCTTTGCTCCTTTTTATATACAGTGGTACCTTGGTTCTCAAACTTAATCCGTTCCGGAAGTCCGTTCCAAAACCAAAACAGCGACAATTTCTTGTTGACAAAGGACAGCTGGACATATAAAGGGCGCCATTACCTTCAGTAGTTGAGAGCCTCAGTTGTTTAGACCACAGCACCACCCACGTCCCTTAATAGGTATCTAACCAGTGATATTTTAGGGAGCAGGCTGGCTGGTGGGGGCCATGACTTATATCATGGGGCCCTAAGCTATAGCTTGTTCAGCTTATACGTAAATCCGGCACCAAGTATCATACAAAATGCATTGTGCAGAATGATACGCAGCCATGTGAATATTATGCCAAACTTGTCTTTGTTGTTGAGTCGTTTAGTCGTGTCCGACTCTTCGTGACCACATGAACCAGAGCACGCCAGGCCCTCCTGTCTTCCACTGCCTATCATCTATCATTTATCTATCTATCTGCCTGTTGTTGTTGTTGTTGTTTAGTTGTTTAGTTGTGTCCGCCTCTTCGTGACCCCCTGGACCAGAGCACACCAGGCCCTCCTGTCTTCCACTGCCTATCATCTATCTATCTATCTATCTATCTATCTATCTATCTATCTATCTATCTATCTATCTGCCTGTTGTTGTTGTCGTTTAGTCGTGTCCACCTCTTTGTGACCCCCTGGACCAGAGCACGCCAGGCCCTCCTGTCTTCCACTGCCTCCCGCAGTTTGGTCAGACTCATGTTGGCCGCTTCGAGAACACTGTCCAACCATCTCGTCCTCTGTCGTCCCCTTCTCCTTGTGCCCTCCATCTTTCCCAGCATCAGGGTCTTTTCCAGGGAGTCTTCTCTTCTCATGAGGTGGCCAAAGTCTTGGAGCCTCAACTTCAGGATCTGTCCTTCCAGTGAGCACTCCGGGCTGATTTCCTTCAGAATGGAGAGGTTGGATCTTCTTGCAGTCCATGGGACTCTCCAGAGTCTCCTCCAGCACCAGAATTCAAAAGCATCCATTCTTCGGCGATCAGCCTTCTTTATGGATAGGTCTGATCTTCTTGCAGTCCATGGAACTCTCAAGAGTCTACTTGTCTACAGAATTGCAAAAACAAACAAAACAAAAAACACACCCCGAGAAACAGCATAGGGGAAATTCAAATGAAATCTCACTTTTTTAAAAGGCCAAAATCTGATACTGGAAACAGAGAGAACGGAACGCGATAGTGGGGGGAAACGAGAAAATGAATTTGATAAGATTCGCCCATCCCCACCATCTGTAGCCGACCCTCCTTTCCCGTCACTTCCTCCAGAGTGAAATCTTTCTCTCTCTGTGCCACCCCCACCCACCCACCCTACTTCCCCGGACAGCCTTTCTCCAGCAGATCCGTGTAGATCAATGCAAAATTAATTAGAGTAATCAACTCGGCTGCGCCGCGGAGATCATACGTGCAGGCTTTTCGGTGACTAATTGGTGATAACTGACAGCTCGCATCCCAAGTGTCTTAGAGGTATTAACACTCTCCCCCCTCCCCCGCTTTCCCAGATTAATTACCTTTTCCCACCATCAGCCCCTTAGCTGTGGGGCAGTGAAGGGGAGGAGACTACGACTGCCATTCAGAGGGGCTTTTGCTGAGCATGATTGAGGGAGGAGTGGGTTCGGGGGGGGGGGAGGCAGGAGTATTCTGCTGTTGCATTTTTGCCCAACGTGTGTGGGGGGGGGGAATCAAGATTAATCTTTTAAAGGGGGAGGGAGATGAGTTTCGTACACATTCAAATCAAAAAAATTACCATTTCTGTTGGACATATTATTGGGTTGGAACAAACACTGGCCCTACGCAGAGCAGCCCCGTCTAAATTAATGAGCCTAAGTTAGCGAAGTTCATTGATTTCCATGGGTCTACTCTGAGTATTACTAACGTTGGATACAACCCCATAAAACACTGTGTGTGCATCTCTCTGGAATATTTCTTTCTTTTTAAAAAAATCAATTTTAATTAAGAATACAGACCGCTCTTGTGTCTTGTTTCAGATACATAATAATACATGCGCTGTTCTTACTGGGTTGCATCCTGCTCAGAGTAGACCTATGGAGATTGCATATATGAAACCCACTTCAAAAGACATCTATGGAAACCGATTCAAACCCAGTCCAGAGCATATCTGTACCCAGCTGAATTCTCTACCCAGAGTAGACCTATTGAAAATAATGGAGCTACGGCAGTCATGGCCTTTAATTTGAGCGGGTCTGCTAATGTTGGCTGCAACCCAATATGTACCCTCCCCGCTCACAGCATTTCCATCTTTGGGGTGTTGCACAGATTGATCCTGAGAAAAATAAATAATAATAATAATAATACTTATTATTATTATTATTATTATTTTATTATTCTGCAATCTTTTTCTTTTCGCTTTTCGCTTTTTTCTTTCTTCTTTCTTTCCTGGAAATCTTATTTTCTATTTTTTCTTTCTATTATCTCATTCATTGATGGTGTGGATGTTTTTGATATGATTGTTATATATGAAATATGTGTATGTATGTTTTGTATGTTATGAATGTAATGAATGCAATGAATGTGATGAATGTTAGGAATAGAATATGAATGTAAGGAATGTAATGAATGATATGAGGTATTTGTAAAATGGGGTGTGAAATTGTAAACATATATGTGATTGATAAATAAAGTTTATTTTAAAATTAAAAATAATAATAATAATAATAATAATAATAATAATTTACTATTTATACAAGCACAGAGTTGGAAAGGAACCGCACTTAAGTCTGACCCCTGCTCAAGGCAAGGATCCTGTCAAGGTGGCCATCCATCCTCTGTAATAAATAAATTAATAATAATAATAATAATAATAATAATAATAATTTATACCCTGTCCATCTGGCTGGGTTTCCTCAGCCACTCTGGGCAGCTCCCAACAGAATATTAAAAACACAACAAAACATCAAACATTAAAAACTTCCCTAAACAGGGCTGCCTTCAGATGTCTTCTAAAAGTCAGGTAGTTGTTTTTCTCTTTGCCATCTGATGGGAGGGCATTCCACAGGGCGGGCGCCACCACCGAGAAGGCCCTGTGCCTGGTTCCCTGTTACCTCGCTTCTTGCAGGGAGGGAACCGCCAGAAGGCCAACTGGACCCTGCCACAATTCAAGCCTGGTCACCCTACTCATGGCCGCAGTTGACTCCAACTCCCTGAAGAGACAACATTATTAAAATAGCTGCTTTGGCGAGATTAGAGCTATCCAAGGTTCTGAATATGCTCTTTGCTCCAGCTCCCTGCAGAGACAACATCTCCAGTCGTTTCCTATAGCAGGAATCTTTAGAGCTGCCCAAGGTCGAAGAAGAAGAAGAAGAAGAAGAAGAAGAGGGAGGAGGAGGAGGAGGAGTAGTTTGGATTTGATATCCCGCTTTATCACTACCCGAAGGAGTCTCCAAGCGGCTCACATTCTCCTTTCCCTTCCTCCCCCCACAACAAACCCTTTGTGAGGTGAGTGGGGCTGAGAGACTTCAGAGAAGTGGGACTAGCCCAAGGTCATCCAGCAGCTGCATGTGGAGGAGCGGAGACGCGAACCCGGTTCCCCAGATTACCAGTCTACTGCTCTTAACCACTACACCACACTGGCCATGATGAGATCAAGAGATCAAGGGTCCGGAAACCAAGCCTGATGAGGAACGGTTGAAGGAGCTGGGTATGTTTAGAGACTGAGAAGAAGAAGAAGAAGAAGAAGAAGAAGAAGAAGAAGAAGAAGAAGAAGAAGAAGAAGAAGAAGAAGAAGAGTTTGGATTTGATATCCCACTTTATCACTCCCCAAAGTAGTCTCCAAGCGGCTCACATTCTCCTTTCCCTTCCTGCCCCCAACAAACCCTCTGTGAGGTGATTGGGGCTGAGAAACTTCAGAGACGTGTGACTAGCCAAGGTCACCCAGCAGCTGCATGTGGAGGAGCGGGGAAGTGAATCCGGTTCACCAGATTACGAGGCCACCGCTCTTAACCACTACACCACAGAGAGGTGATCCAAACCCAGCCCTGATCACACACCAATCTCTGGGTCTCTCCCTCTCTCTCTCTCTCTCTCTCTCTCTCTCTCTCTCTCTCGTCCTTAATAATTACAGCTGCGAGTCAATAGCAATTAGGGCTAACAGCCACTCAACGGAATTGACGCAAATTATTTTAATTTTATGTTTTCATTGACCAGCCTTTTCCAGGTTGCTGCCCTGGTTCCTCTCTCTTTTCCCCATCCCCGGTTTGGAGCAGACAAGGGGGGGGTGGGGAGGAGGATGGGAGGGGGCGGGGGTGGCAGAGAAAACCCCGACATAATTAATTGCCCGTTGGAAGATTTGGGAGGGATGAAAGATAATAAGTCTTTGTGCAGTACTTAGTTAAACTATGGAAGGTGTTAAACTACATGTGAAGGTGACCCGGAAACTGCAACTAATTCAGAATGCGGCAGCTAGACTGGTGACTGGGAGCGGCCGCCGAGACCACATAACACCGGTCCTGAAAGAGCTACATTGGCTCCCAGGATGTTTCTGAGCACAATTCAAAGTGTTGATGCTGAGCTTGAAAGCCCTCAACAGCCTCGATCCATTAGACCTGAAGGAGCATCTCCACCCCCATCGTCCATCCCGGACACTGAGGTCCAGCTCCGAGGGCCTTCTGGCGGTTCCTCGCTGCGAGAAGCCAAGTTACAGGGAACCAGGCAGAGGGCCTTCTCGGTGGTGGCGCCCTCCCACCAGATGGCAAAGAGAAAAACAACTACAGACTTTTATAAGACATCTGAAGGCAGCCCTGTTTAGGGAAGATTATTGTATTTTAATATTCTGTTGGAAGCCGCCCAGAGTGGCTGGGGAAACTCAGCCAGATGGGCGGGGTATAAATAATAAATTATTATTATTATTATTATTATTATTATTATTATTATTACCACTGTACGTAAATCCAGCACTGCACAGAAAGACATTGGTGCTCCCACAGTGTTTTATTATCATTGCCAAACAAAGAGGAGACCTATATCCCTTCTGCGTCTCTTCCTTTATTCCGCCGTTGAAAGATCTCGCTCCCACCTTACTGCCGGCCACGGCACATGGGTTGAAAACCACTGCTGTAGACAATACTGAGCTTAGGTAGACCGATTGCTTGACTCAGTATTAAGGCATCATCCTATGTTCCTTTTTGCAGATGTCTTGGGGAGTGTGGGTGAGGAGTAGCTGGGAGTCCCGCTCCCCCTGCCGCACGGCTGCCTGGCCTCCTTGCTTTCTGATTACGGCGTCAATCGATGGTTTGGTGTTAATTCGCCAAAGGGGCTTGCTTCCTGTCTTCAGCCGGGAGCGACCCTCCTCGAGACAGCACACTGACGCCTGGAAGTAAATAACAAATAACCCCACAATAACCTGCTAGCATTAATTTCGACCGGCCGCTGTGGAGGTGTGTGAGAAAACGCAAGGACAGCAGACAAAGGGATGGAGAGGGGGGGGGGTTTGCAGAGGGGGCAGGCTACCATCTTGTTGCTCAGATCTGGGGCAGACACCTAGCAGCTGACTGCCTTCATTGCTCTCCACCCCCCGTTTCTCAGGAAGGTGATCTGCGAGCCATGCAACAGCCGGATCAATAGGCCCACAGCCTTTCTATGGATCATACATGCAGAGAGAAGATTTCTAGAATCGATGAAGAGGAGGGGAGGGAGACGCTGCCCCCCGTTTCATGGGCTGTTTCCACAGCAACGGGGCTGATTCTTCTTCCCCACCTTCGTGCTCCCCTCCCGAAACCCTTTTTGAACACACAAAGCCGACTCAGCCTTGGGGGAAGAACGCAGCTGAAATTGCAATATTCGCTCCCGCAAGAAGCAGCACCGACCATTAACTAGGATGGAGGATTCGACGAAACCATTGATATAGAGGATGCTCTCAAAGGCCGCTAGCCGTAGTGGCTGTCTTCTGCCTCCAAATACCAGTGGCTGAGAATCGCTAGTGCAGACAGTGGCTATCATACCCTCCAACGTTTCTCCCGTGAAAATAGGGACGTCCTATTCCATCCTCTCCAACATTTCTTCCATGAAAATAGGGACGCCCTATTCCATCCCCTCCAACAATTCTCCAATGAAAATAGGGACATCCTAAATGTTCCTCAGATGAAAGCAGGGACATCCTATTCCATCCCCTCCAACAATTCTCCAATGAAAATAGGGACATCCTATTCCATCCCCTCCAACGTTTCTCCAGTGAAAATCGGGACGTCCTAGTCCATCCCCTCCAGATAGATAGATGATTGATAGATGATTGATAGATGATTGATAGATGATTTAATTCTATCAGTTTTTAGTTGTTTTTAATGATTCCCCTCCTATATTTTCAGCCATCCTTGTTTTATCTGTAAGCCGCCTTGAGTCCCTGCCAGCCAAAAAAAGGCAGGATATGAATAAATGTCTAATAATGATGGTGATGATTGATTGATTAACTGTTTATTAGGGGGACGGTTCCCATGACATTTCTGCCTCTCCTGCCTTCACGATGCCAGTTTTAAGGAGGAAGGTTTGCGGGGGATGATGAGCTAAATTCTAGGGGGGGGGGCACATTTTTATTCCGCAGAACGCCTGGCTTTAATAGTTACCATTTCGACTGTGCGACGTGTTTCATTCTCTGTTAGGCATCTAGCTTTGTAACGTAGCTTCAAATGCACAACAAAAACCATAACATTGTTCCTCGCATGATGCTTCCTTTTTGGATGGGTGTGGGGGGGGCCCATAACTGTGGCTTTAAATGTGGCCTGGGGATGTGAGGAATCTATCTCTGAATGCCTTTCTTTCTTTGGGGGGGGGAGTCTGCCTCCCCCCAACCCATTTTTCCTCCCACCCTGATTTTTCTTGCATGAGATTTGGCGGTTTAAGGAGTTGGCCAAGCAGGAAGGAGAGGGATCTTTGTTGCTAAATCTCTCTCTCTCTCTCTCTCTCTCTCTCTCTCTCTCTCTCTCTGTGTGTGTGTGTGTGTGTGTGTGTGTGTGTGTGTGTGTAAAGAATTTTTTTAAAAAGCAGAAAAATCAAGCCTCTCCTTCTGAAATTAGATTCGGCGGGGAGCCTCACTGCTCTATCTCGCGGGGACCGGCTCTGCCTGTCGATGAAATCGATAGCTGATTGCAGCAAGCTGGAAGGAGTCTGGAGGAGGGGATGAGGCCGCGGTTGCTCTGGGTGGACCAGCAGAGGCAGGGAAGGAGCCAAGTGTCACCTTGAAGCCTCCTGAATGTTGCGGGAGGGGTGTCCAAAGGGGCTGGAGAAATTTTTGCACGTCACTGGGGAAGACAGGCGAACTAATGCCAGCGTCCTGGAAGACACACAGAAAAACTTGGATACACATTGATCCACCATTCAAGACGCTACATTTGAAAAAGATTTCAGAAAAGACAGAAATTACATGATACCTCTCCATAAGCCTCATTAATTTACACTTTTTCCAAAAAACGAGCTGAAGAAGGCGTCTGCTCCGAAACAGGGCCTTGTCCTGGTCCCTAGTTTTGCATCGTACATCTGGTCTTCATTCCGGAAGTCCTTATTTCGACTCCTATTAGACTCTTCATTTGGCTTTACATACAAAACACCCTCCTTGAACTTTTGAATACGGATTTATATTCATTGCATTTGGTATTTTGTGTGCCTTATATTATACATAATATCATATTACACACATTACTGTGAGTTTGAATCTGTATCTTTGTTTGAAATTATAATTTTTGTTTTAATCTGCAACTGCATTTAAGACTGTAATTCTTAACAGAATATATACCCTATTTGATTTTGACTCACGAGTAGATATTATTTCTTTTGTTGAAATTTCTGGCCAGAGTTCTTGGTATAGCTATTTATTTTCAGTGTCCTGGAAGAAGCGAAAGGATCACCAGTGTCGAAGCGATGATTCTTCAACATCAACTTCGTTGGACTGGTCATGTTGTGCGGATGCCTGATTATCGTCTGTCAAAGCAACTACTCTATTCTGAACTTAAAAATGGAAAGCGTAATGCTGGTGGTCAACAAAAGAGGTTGAAAGACTCTCTCAAGGCAAATCTTTAAAAATGTAGTATGAACTGGGAAACACTGGCCTGCGAGTGCTCCAGTTGGAGAACAGCCTTTACCAAAGGTGCCATGCACTTTGAAGACACTCGAACTCAGGACGCAAGGGAGGAACGAGCTAAGAGGAAGGCACGCTTGGCAAATCCACACCGGGATCAACTCCCGGCTGGAAACCTATGTCCCCACTGTGGAAGGACGTGAGGACCGAGAATTGGCCTCCACAGTCACTTACGGACTCACTGCTAAAACAGTGTTCATGGAAGACAATCTTACTCGGCTACGAGGGATCGCCAAAGATTATTATTATTATTATTATTATTAATACAACGGCCTATACGCTGCCAACCTAGCAGTTTAAAAGCACACCAGCGCATGATCACTGTAGATGGTGACAGCAGTCACGAAATAAGAAGACTCCTGCTTCTTGGGAGAAAAGCAATGACAAACCTAGACAGCATCTTAAAAAGCAGAGACATCACCTTGCTGACAAAGGTCCGTATAGTTCAAGCTCTGGTTTTCCCAGTAGTGATGTATGGAAGAGAGCTGGACCATAAAGAAGGCTGATCGCCGAAGAATGGATGCTTTTGAATTCTGGTGCTGGAGGAGACTCTGGAGAGTCCCATGGACTGCAAGAAGATCCAACCTATCCATTCTGAAGGAAATCAGCCCTGAGTGCTCACTGGAAGGACAGATCCTGAAGCTGAGGCTCCAAGACTTTGGCCACCTCCTGAGAAGAGAAGACTCCCTGGAAAAGACCCTGATGTTGGGAAAGATGGAGGGCACAAGGAGAAGGGGACGACAGAGGACGAGGTGGTTGGACAGTGTTCTCGAAGCGGCCAACATGAGGTTGACCAAACTGCGGGAGGCAGTGGAAGACAGGAGGGCCTGGCGTGGTCTGGTCCATGGGGTCACGAAGAGGCGGGCACGACTAAACAACAACAACAGGCAGATAGATAGATAGATAGATAGATAGATAGATAGATAGATAGATAGATAGATGATAGGCAGGGGAAGACAGGAGGGCCTGGCGTGCTCTGGTCCAGGGGGTCACGAAGAGGCGGGCACGACTAAACAACAACAACAGGCAGATAGATAGATAGATAGATAGATAGATAGATAGATAGATAGATAGATAGATAGATAGATGATAGGCAGGGGAAGACAGGAGGGCCTGGCGTGCTCTGGTCCAGGGGGTCACGAAGAGGCGGACACGACTAAATGACTCAACAACAACAACAACAGGCAGATAGATAGATAGATAGATAGATAGATAGATAGATAGATAGATGATAGGCAGGGGAAGACAGGAGGGCCTGGCGTGCTCTGGTCCAGGGGGTCACGAAGAGGCGGACACGACTAAATGACTCAACAACAACAACAGGCAGATAGATAGATAGATAGATAGATAGATAGATAGATAGATAGATAGATGATAGGCAGGGGAAGACAGGAGGGCCTGACGTGCTCTGGTCCAGGGGGTCACGAAGAGTCGGACACGACTAAACGACAACAACAATACACAGAAAAGTACGGTATATTAAGGACCCATGCAGGGGACAGGGAGGAAGTCGTGAGAGTCAGAGAGTCTCATATAAGGATATGGTAAAAGTTTCTTCTTTTTATTGCTTTGTTTTTTTTTTGTAAAAAACCAATTAAAAAATATTTTAAAACAAATGAAACGAAACGAAAGGCGCAAGCAGGCCCTGGATCCGAGCCAAAGTGCCTGGCCTACCGTGGCCCGAACGGAGGTGCAGGATTCACGTGGCCCATCCCTGGTCGCTCTTGAGATCTATATACATGTCAGCGTTAAAAGGATCCTATCCATCTCTTTAAACAATATATTACCGCTGTCCATTATTCCCATTAATGCATAAAAAATCATTAGCCATTTCTATGGAGACCCGGGGCCATAAACACTGCCCTCAAAATGCACTCCGTTGTGTGGGTGGGTGGGGAGAGATAAACTAGGGTCCATTTTCAGTAGGGCTAGCTTCCCCCCTCCCTTGCCCATATTCCCCCCAAGTTCTCTCCTGTCAACAACGGCCGATCCTCCCCCCCACCGTCCTTCCATCCCGTCCCTCAATCAATTTTATGATACCTGCCCGGGGTCCGTTAATGTTTCCGGAACATCCTCTTGCTTACTGTCTCTCTCTTCCCCTGCTTAAAAATTCTTAATTAACCAAGGGGCTTGTTTTTTGTTTACACTTGAACTAATTACACTTTTAAAAGAGATAATAAAACATCAGAGATGGCCCATTAGGGCTTCGCCAGCCGCGATGTCGGGGGCAATACAGGAACTGACGGGCTCCGGAGAGGAGATAGGAGGGCTTGCTTTGCTTAGCTTCAATGGAGAGGGCTCCTGGTTGGCGGCTCCAAGGGAGGAGATGAGCTGGAGGCCATATGTCCTTCTAAGCTCCCCAGACGATCGCTGATAGCCCAGCCATCGATTCCCAGGTTGCCAAACACTTCTTGATAGCTACCACGCTTGGGTGATCTCCCGGTGCTCAGTCCCCACTTTCAGCTTCTGATAACCCAAGCTAGGAGAGGTTGGCGTCCCTTTCAAAGCCCTCTGTGGCGTCTCCTCAGTTCTCCAGACCTGGGCCTACCACCAACGGTGGCTAAAGAGACCCATGTCATGGGACCTGAGAACCTCAAAAGACCACCTCCCCAAAGACCCACCATATCTGACCCTACGGTCTGCAGGAGAAGGTCCTCTCGGTGGTGCCGTTGATGGGTTCTACCTGGTTGGCATGGACCCATGACGTGGACTTCTCAGTGGAGACTTCCCCTTTGCATAACGCTCTTCCTATTGAGGTGCACCTCTCTCCCTCATTACTGACACCCAAGAGGAAATTTTGGACCATTCTTGGCTCACTCAGGCATTGGGTAGCTCAAAGAAACCTAGACATTATTCACTATGAGGGAATGTGGCTGGGTTTTGTTTTGTTTTTTTACACGTTCTTGATGTTTTTAGATGTTCTTGAATATTAGTAAAAACAAAATAAATAAATAAAAATCCTTCCAGTAGCACCTTAGAGATCAACTAAGTTTGTTCTTGGTCTGAGCTTTCGTGTGCATGCACACTTCTTCAGATACACTGAAACAGAAGTCACCAGACCCTTATATATAGTGAGAGGGTGGGAGGGGTATTACTCAGAGGGGTGGTTGGAATGGGTGATAGGCTGATAGCTGTGGTAAACCTGTTGATGACTGTTAACGACTGCCATTAGTCTTACAGGAAAAAGCAAGGTGTGAGAAGGTTAAAAATAGCTTTGTCATGAATAATGAGATAAGAATCCAATGTCTTTGTTCAGACCAGGTCTCTCCATGGTTTTAAGTTTGGTATTGAGTTGCAATTCAGCAACTTCTCTTTCCAGTCTATTTCTGAAATTCCTTTGCAATAAGACAGCTACTTTGAGATCTTGTATAGAGTGTCCTGGGAGATTGAAGTGTTCTCCTACTGGTTCCTCTGTCTTGTGATTCCTGATGTCAGATTTTTGTCCATTTATCCTTTGGCGTAGGGTTTGGCCTGTTTGTCCACTATAGAGAGCTGAAGGGCACTGTTGAATATTATTATTATCTAAAAACGTCTTTCTGTTTTAATTCTGTTTCCTCCCTGCTTTGCTGGAGAGACACGGGAGAGTCTTAACAAATGAATGAATGGAACAAAGGAGCTCTCCAGTGAAGCATTTGTGACTGAGGCCTGCAGTGAGAGTCTTGACCCGGAGGTCAAGGAAGCCAAGAGATGGCTTCAAGTATTGTCCATGAGCTCAAGACAGGGCAGAGCAGAACTCGTTCAGGACCATGGACAGAGCTCAAGAAGCCCCAATGCAGGAACAGGGCAAGGAATCTGGTAGATTTAATGAATTGCTCACCTCCCCTCTTGGGAAAGGCTGCAGTGTTTGGGACTTTTTGGTTTGGAGAAAATGCAGGTAAGAAACGGCTTATAAAATAATGCAATGCGTAGAAATTGGGTAGGGGAAAGTTTCTTCAATTCAAAGTGTTGGTGCTGACCTTGAAAGTCCTCAACGGCCTAGGCCAAGTAGACCTGAAGGAGCGTCTCCACCCCGGACACCGGGGTCCATCTCCCAAGGGCCTTCTGGTGGTTCCCTCCCTGCGAGAAACGCAGTTACAGGGAACCAGACGGAGGGCCTTCTCGGTGGTGGTGCCCTCCCTTCAGACGTCAAGGAGATAAACAACTATCTGACTTTTAGAAGACATATGATGGCAGCCCTGTTTAGGGAAGTTTTTAATGTTTGATGGTTTATCATGTTTTTAATATTCTGTTGGGACAAACACCGGCTCCCTCACCCTGAAAGCGAGATGAGCGCTGCAACCCCCTAGTTGCATTTGACTGCATTATTATTATTATTATTTCTACCGCGCCCATCTGGCTGGGTTTCCCCAGCCACTCTAGGCTGCTTTCAACAGAACACGAAAAACAGAATAAAACTTCGAATATTAAAAACTTAACCGTCCAGGGGTGCTTTACCTTTACCTCTTTACCCCACACCTGAACGACCCCCCTCTCTTTACACCTCGACAACCCCCCCATAGCTCACCCCACCTTCTCCTCCCACGGCTCACCCCAGTCTCACCCCCACAGTTTTCCCCAAGCAAGAGGCCGACAGCCTCGTAACAGACTTTACAGTACGTATATAGGATGATAGACACACACACAAACACGTATGCATATATAAATAACCCATACGGACCATTCGGCATCGCGGATACTGTGTTTCCCCGAGAATTCCCCGCGGGGGCTCCCTCTCACACCACCATCTCCCCAAGTCCCCAAACGCCCGAGCTAAATCCAGATGCTTATAAAATATGGAAGAAGCCTCTGGGCTTGGGGAGAGGGCTTGGGGATTCAGGTCGTTCTCCAGTTCACGTATTTGGCATAGAGAGAAGAGGGGGAGAAAGAGAGAAAGAGAGAAAGAGAGAAAGAGAGAGAGAGAGAGAGAGAGAGAGAGAGAAAGAGAGAGAAAGAAAGAAAGAAAGAAAGAAAGAAAGAAAGAAAGAAAGAAAGAAAGAAAGAAAGAAAGAAAGAAAGAAAGAGGAGGGAGGGGGAAGGAAGGAAGGAAGGAAGGAAGGAAGGAAGGAAGGAAGGAAGGAAGGAAGGAAGGAAGGAAGGAAGGAAGGAAGGAAAATAGGAAGGAAGGAAGGAAGGAAGGAAGGAAGGAAGGAAGGAAGGAAGGAAGGAAGGAAGGAGTTTGGGTGCCTGTGTTGAGATTTGTGATTTCAGGTCAACTCTAAGTCATGCCGAGACCAGACGCCTTGAAATTAAAGGGCAAGCCTCATTTAAGCCCATTAATGGGCTTACTCTGAGTAGGGCTTAGTTAGCTATAACCCACTCTATGTATCTACGAGCACAGGGTATATATCTATATTCCCACTGCAGGAAAGTTTTGCCATTGGGTGCCCAGTTTTCTTAAACTGTAACCTCCTCGCGCGCAAAGACCCTTCCCCTCTTTCCCCTCTCTGGCAGAATCAGGGCCAGATGATGAGGCCCTAAGCCAGGCTTAGGCAAACTCCGGCCCTCCAGATGTTTTGAGACTACAACTCCCATCATCCCTGACCACTGGTCCTGCTAGCTAGGGACGATGGGAATTGTAGTTCCAAAACATCTGGAGGGCTGGAGTCTGCCTGTGCCTGCCCTCAGCTCCTGAAGGTAATGGGGCCCTTCCTATGTCCAGCTGTCCTTTGCCATCAAGAAATTTGCACATGCAGAGGGCCTTCTCGGTGGTGGCACCCGCCTGGTGGAACGCCCTCCCATCAGATGTCAAGGAAATAAACACCTATCTGACTATTAGAAGACATCTGAAGGCAGCACTGTTTAGGGAGGTTTTTAATGTTTGATGTTTTATCATGTTTTTAATTCAGTTGGGAGCTGCCCAGAGTGGCTGGGGAAACCCAGCCAGATGGGTGGGGTATAAATTATTATTATTATTATTATTATTATTATTATTATTATTATTATTATTATTACGCCTCTGGCTGCCCTCCTGGAATCTTTCAAGGCCCCTTCCCAGACCACACCTACATTACTCAAGCCACGCCTCTTACTGACCTGGGCTACCCCCAGACTTGTTAAAATGTGGGACGAGATGGAGCAGTCCCTTGAACTCTCCCGTTGGGGTTTCCGGGAGGCTCTTTCAAGAGAGCAACTAGCCTTAGGCATCTGACAACCCGGCAGCTGCTATAACTTATTCAAGGCACTCTGGACCACAGCGGCTGCACCGTCTAAGCACAACAGGAGGGGGATCAGACCATGTGCGCCTGGAAAAGGAATGGTGAGGACAAAGAAAAGGAAAGGAAGGCAGAGAAGAATTTGTTCCCAGTAATGTCTTCCTGGGACGCAGGTGGCACTGCGGGTTAAACCACAGAGCCTAGGGCTTGCTGATCAGAAGGTCGGCGGTTCGAAACCCCGCGACGGGGTGAGCTCCCGTTGCTCGGTCCCTGCTCCTGCCAACCTAGCAGTTCGAAAGCACGTCAAAGTGCAAGGAGATAAATAGGAACCGCTCTGGCGGGAAGGTAAACGGCGTTTCCGTGCGCTGCTCTGGTTCGCCAGAAGCGGCTTCGTCCTGCTGGCCACATGACCCAGAAGCTGTACGCCGGCTCATGCAGCCAATAAAGCGAGATGAGTGCCGCAACCCCAGAGTCATCTGTGACTGGACCTAATGGTCAGGGGTCCCTTTACCTTTAATGTCTTCCTACCCTGGTTCTTCAGAATGCTTAGCCATTAAAGTGCAGCAGTACCTTCGTTGTCAAACGCCTTGGTACTCGTACGTTTTGGCTCCTGAACGCCGCAAACCCAGAAGTGAGTGTCCGACACGAACGTCCGACACGAACGTCTGACATGCGGCTTCTGTGGCTTCCGATTCAGTGCAGGCTTTCAAACCGTTTCGGGAGTCGAATGGACTCCCGGAACTGATTAAGTTTGACAACCAAGGTACGGCTTTAAGATCAACTGAACCCTACCCAGGGAGACTTTATGGATGCTTTAGCCAAGATTCCTTGGGGATCCATTCCAATTCTACAATTTTGTGATTCTGTGGCTCGGCAACAGCTTGTCTACTGTTAGTAGCTGTTGGCTTATGAACCATGGTTTGTTTTCAATTGGTGCTATGCATTCTTCCTCAACAGTCAGTGTGGTGTAGTGGTTAAGAGCGGTGGATTCGTAATCCAGGGAACCGGGTTCGCGTCTCCTCTCCTCCACATGCAGCTGCTGGGTGACCTTGGGCTAGTCCCACTTCTCTGAAGTCTCTCAGCCCCACTCACCTCACAGAGGATTTGTTGTGGGGGAGGAAGGAGAATGGGAGCCGCTTTGAGACTCCTTCGGGTAGTGATAAAGCGGGATATCAAATCCAAACTCTTCTTCTTCTTCAATGGGTGGGGTTTTATTTATTTTTTTGCACACCCAACCTTGGATGGTCTGTTCGACTTCCAAAACGTTCAAAGCTCCTGCAGCCAATCAGAAGCCGTGCCGGACGTCCAGCTTCCGAAAACCGTTCAAAAACCAGAACACTCACTTCCAGGCTTCGATCGTCCGGGAGCCGGTTTGTTCGGGAGCCAAGGCGTTCGGCTTCCAAGTTACGACTGTATTTAACAAAGGCAGGGGCAACAATAAATTTAATAACTCATCCCAAATACGTTTGATTGATGAAATAGTGCTTCTCATAGGTTTAGTGGAAGTTTGGGGGCGAGCGAGCGCCTCCGCCGCCGCTTTTTCTGAGAAATGTCTTTCCACATCAAGGCCTCGAGGAAGCAAACAGCTACTGGAAATCTCGAAGCGTTCTTTCACTCAGCGCGGGTCTTCAGGGATCGGCGTCTCGGGAAGAGCAGCCGGCGGAAAGGGGGCCCAGGGGTGTCTGAGGCAGGACTCGCTTCCTGTCAGCGGCCGGGATGAGGTTGGCAGGCAAACTCCGGCAGATGCATTACTGAGCATGACCTGGCTCTTGGAGAGGCACCGAGGCGGGTGGGGAGGAGGAAGGGAGGAGGGGAGCAGAGGAAGGGGAGAGCCAAGAAAAGAGACGGGGGGGGGGGATGATGCAACTTTGGGGAAAGGCGCCTGCAACTCAAAGGCCCCAAAGAACCCCAGGATCTGGGTTTTTTTTTGTCCCCTTAGCTTAGGCTTTAGGTAAAGGGACCCCTGACCATTAGGTACAGTCGTGTCCGACTCTGGGGTTGCAACGCTCATCTCGCTTTCAGGCCGAGGGAGCCGGCGTACAGCTTCCAGGTCATGTGGCCAGCAGAGCTAAGCCGCTTCTGGCGAACCAGAGCAGTGCACGGAAACGCCCTTTACCTTCCTGCCGGAGCGGGACCTATTGATCTACTTGCACTTTGACGTGCTTTCGAACTGCTAGGTGGGCAGGAGCTGGGACCAAGCAACGGGAGCTCACCCCGTCGCAGGGATTCGAACCGCCGACCTTCGGATCAGCAAGCCCTAGGCTCTGTGGTTTAACCCACAGTGCCACCTGGGTCCCAGCTTAGGCTTTAAATTCAATAAAAAGGGCTTCTTAGATCACTCAACGCCCTCTATAATAACACAAGGGGAGCCTCTGACTGGATCAGTCCAAAATCCCAACAAGACAGAAGGACTGTTTTAGGGGGACAGGGGGTAGGTAGGTGTGGGGGGCTCGCTGGTCCTGAATGGGGTAACTGTGCCCCAAAGGACCAGGTGCACAGCCTGGGGGTCATTTTGGACTCCCAGCTGTCCATGGAGGCACAGGTCAATTCTGTGTCCAGGGCAGCTCCATCTGGTACGCAGGATGAGACCCTCCCTGCCCGCAGACTTTCTCGCCAAAGTGGTGCATGCTCTGGTTATCTCCCGCTTGGACTACTGCCATGCGCTCTCCGTGGGGCTCCCTTTGAAGGTGACCCGGAAACTGCAACTAATCCAGAATGCGGCAGCTAGACTGGGGACTGGGAGTGGCTGCTGGGACCACATAACACCGGTCCTGAAAGACCTACATTGGCTCCTGGGACGTCTCCGAGCACAATTCAAAGTGTTGGTGCTGACCTGAAAAGCCCCAAACTGCAGAGTATCCCTGAAGGAGCATCTCCACCCCGGACACCAGGGTCCATCTCCCGAGGGCCTTCTGGCGGTTCCCTCCCTGCGAGATGTGAAGTTACAGGGAACCAGGCAGAGGGCCTTCTCAGTGGTGGCTCCCGCCCTGTGGAACGCCCTCCCACCAGATGTCAAGGAACTGACTTTTAGTATCTGAAGAAGTGTGCATGCACACGAAAGCTCATACCTAGTACAAACTTAGTTGGTCTCTAAGGTGCTACTGGAAGGAATTTTTCTATTTTGTTTCGACTACGGCAGACCAACACGGCTACCTACCTGTAACTGACTTTTAGAAGACACCTGAAGGCAGTCCTGTTTAGGGAAGTTTTTAATGTTTGATGTTTTGTTTTGATATATGTTTGGGAAGCTGCCCAGACTGGCTGGTGCATTCCAGCCAGATGAGCGGCATACAAATAAGATAACTATAATGATTATGACTTATTGTTGGTTTCAACAACAATGCCATCTAAAAGCCTGAAATAGATTAATAAATCACCTGAAAGGCACAAATACAGGATGGGTGACACCTGGCTTGAGAGCAGTACATGTGAAAAGGATCTAGGAGTCTTGGTAGACCACAAACTTGACATGAGTCCACAGTGTGATGCAGCAGCTAAAAAAGCCCATGCAATTCTCGGCTGCATCCATAGGAGTATAGCATCTAGATCAAGGGAAGTAACAGAACCACTGTATTCCGCTTTGGTCAGACCCCACCTGGAATACTGTGTCCAGTTCTGGGCACCACAGTTCAAGAAGGATACTGACAAGCTGGAACGTGTCCAGAGGAGGGCAGCCAAAATGGTCCAAGGCCTGGAAACGATGCCTTATGAGGAACGGCTTAGGGAGCTGGGTATGTTTAGCCTGGAGAAGAGAAGGTTCATGGTTGATATGATAGCCATGTTCAAATATATAAAAGGAAGTCATAGAGAGGAGGGAGAAAAGTTGTTTTCTGCTGCTCCAGAGAAGCGGACACGGAGCAATGGATTCAAACTACAAGAAAGAAGATTCCACCTAAACATTAGGAAGAACTTCCTGAGAGTAAGAGCTGTTCAACAGTGGATTTTGCTGCCAAGGAGTGTGGTGGAGTCTCCTTCTTTGGAGGTCTTTAAGCAGAGGCTTGACAGCCACCTGTCAGGAATGTTTTGATGGTGTTTCCTGCTTGGCAGGGGGTTGGACTGGATGGCCCTGGGGGTCTCTTCCAACTCTAGGATTCTAGGATTCTAGGATTCTAACTATAATTATGAATTATTGTTGATTTCAACAACAACGCCATCTAAAAGCCTGAAATAGATTAATAAATCACCTGATCCACACCTGCCATTACACAAAAACACAGCCACCTGCCTGTAATCTCCAGCATCCACAGCAAGTCTCTGTCTGAGTGATAGCCAGCAGTGTTGATTGGTTATTTATCTGGCTTTGATTTCTTGGGTTTACAGACTCCCTGCTTGGCGGTCCATAATGTCATAGTTTAATATTTATGAAGTGTCAAGCGTTCTATAGATAATGTGCGCCGGGTCCTGATCGTTGCACTTTTCCATTAGGGATTTGGGGGCAGAGCGGAGGGGAAGAGAGGCTGGCTTAGAGGAACGCCTTTCCACCTCTGCATTCCAGAAGGCGTAAATGTTTTCTGCTTCCCGGCCAGCTCTGGGATGGGAAAATCACCCGAGACATCAGCACAGACAGTATTGAGACGCTGCCTCTCAGGGTCTACATGCTTGCCAATGCCTGTCTATTTTTTCATAGAATCACACATTTTTGTTTTGGTTTTATGTTCTACTGCCACATTAATTACGAGGTATGCAAAATAAGACAACTTATTGGTTTAAACCCCAATTAACAGAGCTGTAAGATTGAACAGGGACCCAGGTGGCGCTGTGGGTTAAACCACAGAGCCTAGGGCTAGCCGATCAGAAGGTCGGCGGTTCAAATCCCTGCGACGGGGTGAGCTCCCGTTGCTCGGTCCCTGCTCCTGCCAACCTAGCAGTTTGAAAGCACGTCAAAGTGCAAGTAGGTAAATAGGTCCCACTCCGGCGGGAAGGTAAACGGCGTTTCCGTGCGCTGCTCTGGTTCGCCAGAAGCGGCTTAGTCATGCTGGCCACATGACCCGGAAGCTGTAAGCCGACTCCCTCGGCCAGTAAAGCGAGATGAGCGCTGCAACCCCAGAGTCGTCCGTGACTGGACCTAATGGTCAGGGGTCCCTTTACCTTGCTTTTTATCCTAAACAAAGCCAAATAATTGCTAGTTCTATAGGTACATTTACATTCTGCACGTAGATTTTGGTATAGAGAGCCAGTGTGGTGTAGTGGTTAAGAGCGGTGGACTCATAATCTGGGGAACCGGGTTCGCGTCTCCGCTCCTCCACATGCGGTTGCGGGGTGACCTTGGGCTAGTCCCACTTCTCTGAAGTCTCTCAGCCCCACTCCCCTCACAGAGTGTTTGTTGTGGGGCAGGAAGGGAAAGGAGAATGTGAGCCGCTTGGAGACTCCTTAAGGGGAGTGAAAGGTGGGATATCAAGTCCAAACTCTTCTTCTTCTATACGGTGCGCCACTGTCAAAGATCTTAAGCACCACAAGCTAGACCAACACCAGCATTTCCAGTGTTCTAGAGTTTTCTAGAGCAGTTTTCATTTCCTCCTCTACCCAGATCATCAACTTTTTCATGAACCACCATAGTACGTCCAATAATGCAATGTGGCCCCGAGAGAGAAATAATTTGGTCCTGTATTGATACTGTTGCTACACCTGTGTGCTGGCCCCGGGGGTGCCCAGCGCAGAGGACGCCGGGTGGGAAGACCATAAACTCACCTGGGGACGAGTGGGGCATGATCAGCAGTCCCAGACAACAGTGGTGGGTCCTGAGAAGCAACCAAGTCCTGGGATGGGGCAACGGCAGGGTTGGGTAACAGTCCGTGGGTCTAGCCGGGTAGTCAGAGGTCAGGAACACGCCGGGGGTTCATCCAAGAAGCAGGGCCAAAGTCCAGTCTGAGGTTCAGCAGTCCAACAGGGGGGTCAGTCCGGCAAGGAGCAGGTCAAGGTCAGGGTCAGGATCAGGACCGAGGACCCAGGCAGGTAACTGTGGTGCTCACGCAACTTGGGGCTGGGGCTGGCCGGTTTTTATCTGCCCCGAGGCATAGGGTGGCCCCGATCCTCTGGTGACTCACCTCTCCTTCTGGCCTGGAGGCAAGCACTCTTCCTGCGGGAACTCAGTTCCCTTCGCCTCTCTGCCCTGAGCCTCTGCAGCTCAGGAGAGGCTGGAGTGTTACCGGACACAGGGGCATCCTTAGCTTCCCCTGATGGGGCTGAGAGCGGAGCACCTGCAGGCAATGGGTCCTCCATCCCAGCAGGAGCCAGAGCAGACTCACCTGAGGATCCAGCACAGGTGAGGCCCCTTCAGACTCAGGCCCTAGCCCCGGCTCTGCTGGTTCTGGAGGCGGGGAATCCTGTGCAGGCTGGGATCCCTCAGGTTCAGCGTCTGAGTCTGAATCCCAGGCCATCACATACACACTCTCTCTGCACCATAGCTGTCAACCCTCCCTTTTTTGGCAGGAAACTCCCTTATTCCAATGCCGTTTCCCGCTGCTATGCCGGATTGTTGATCTCCCTTAAATGTCCCGGATTTCAAAGGAAGCAGCTCCTCTCCCTCCCTGCCGGCCAGGGAGGCTCCTCAGCTGCGTTGCTCGGCTGCCAATCAGGAGTCTGAGACCGACTGGGGGCGGAGCTTGCATGCCTTGTGCAGCCAGACCTTCACACCCAACCAGACAGACAGCCTGCCTGCCGTCTACGCGCTCGCTCTTTCGCTCACCCGTTCGCGCGCAGCCTCTGGAGCGCAGGGTGGCGAGGCTACTTGGTGCCATTGCACCGCCCTCGCGGCACCCCTTATTTTCAAATCCGAAAGTTTGGAAAAAATCCCTTATTTTCAAATCCGAAAGTTGACAGCTATGCTCTGCACCCCCAACTTCTTGGCCCACTTCTGCCCCCCCCACCTCCAAATTTTATGGCTTCCCTGCCCCCACTCCTATAAATATGCTCTTTTTCAGGGCCCCATTTATCAGTGCACGGGTCTATTGAGCAAGCTCCGCTCATGACAGGTTGAAATTGACTTGTATGATATTGGAATGACTATCGATTGTTTCGGCACCTTGCAACGTGACGAGCTTGGGATATCTTCGGGGATCTGCTTTCTCGCGGCCGGTGACTGTCGGTTGACCATCGGGAACAGTAGACCAGGAGGCATCGAGTCGTTGCAATGAAGGAGATCAGCTGATACGAGATCCCTGATGGGTTGGGACAGACATTCTTTGCTTCCAAGACAGCCTGCCTTTCACTGTTGAATAGATCATACCATTAGGACCATAGCTGTCAACTTTCAGATTTGAAAATAAGGGATGCCACCAGAGCGGTGCAATGGCACCAAGTAGCCTCGCCACCCTGCGCTCCAGAGGCTGCGCGCGAACGGGTGAGCGAAAGAGCGAGCGCGTAGACGGCAGGCAGGCTGTCTGTCTGGTTGGGCGTGAGGGTCTGGCTGCACAAGGCATGCAAGCTCCGCCCCCAGTCGGTCTCAGACTCCTGATTGGCAGCCGAGCAACGCAGGTGAGGAGCCTCCCTGGCCGGCAGGGAGGGAGAGGAGCTGCTTCCTTTGAAATCCGGGGAATTTAAGGGATATCAACAATCCGGGAGAGCAGCGGGAAACGGCATTGGAATAAGGGAGTTTCCCGCAAAAAAAGGGAGGGTTGACAGCTATGATTAGAGCAGCCTTCCTAACGTTCAGATGAAATCTCTTCCCTTCCGACCCTCCACGTGTCCCTATTTTCCAGGGACATCCCTGATTTAGAGAAGCCATCCCTGTTTCTGACTTGATCCCGGAATGTCCCATTTTTCCTTAGGTGGGGAAAGGCCAGCGGATGGCTGCCAAGAGGAACCCTAATAATAATAATAATAATAATAATAATAATAATAATAATAATTTATTTATACCCAGCCCTTCCCGATTTAAAAGCCGGGCTCAGGGCGGCTAACAACAAATATAAAACATTGATTAAAAACAACTTAAAAACAGCATAAAGTACAACGTAAATGTAGCATTGCCAGGGCTGGCTGGCCAAGTTAGTCCTGCTAGGGCCAGCAAGGAGACCAGGGAAGAATTTAAATGTGAGATCTCAGAAAGGGTTTCTTCATAGAAAAAGGGAAGGGAAAAAGGAATGAAGGATCAGGCTAAATTGAAGGCCAGGCGGAATAGCTCTGTCTTACAGGCCCTGCAGAAGGAGATCAGGTCCTGCAGGGCCCTAGTCTCGTGGGACAGAGCATTCCACCAGGTCGGAGCCATCACTGAAAAGGCCCTGGCCCTGGTGGAGGATAGTCTGGCTTCTTTAGGGCCCGGGACTCTTAAGCTATTACTATTCATGGACCTTAGGGTCCTCTGCGGGACATACCAGGAGAGGCAGTCCCTTAGGTACGAGGGTCCTAGGCTGCATAGGGCTTTAAAGGTCAAAACCTGCACCTTAAACCTGACCCGGTACCATAGCTGTCAACCCTCCCTTTTTTTTGCGGGAAGCTCCATCATTCCAATGCCGTTTCCCACTGCTATCCCGGATTGTTGATATCCCTTAAATTCCCCGGATTTCAAAGGAAGCAGCTCCTCTCCCTCCCTGCCGGCCAGGGAGGCTCCTCAGCTGCGTTGCTCGGCTGCCAATAAGGAGTCTGAGACCGACTGGGGGCGGGGCTTGCATGCCTTGTGCAGCCAGACCCTCACGCCCAACCAGACAGACAGCCTGCCTGCTGTCTATGCGCTCGCTCTTTCGCTCACCCTTTCGCGCACAGCCTCTGGAGCGCAGGGTGGCGAGGCTACTTGGTGCCGTTGCAGGGCCCTCGCGGCATCCCTTATTTTCAAATCCGAAAGTTTGGAAAAATCCCTAATTTTCAAATCCGAAAGTTGACAGCTATGCCCGGTACTCCACCGGGAGACAGTGCAGTTGGTAAAGCACTGGGTGAATATGCTCCCACGGCAAGGACCCCGTGAGGAACCTCACTGCAGCATTCTGCACCCGCTGGAGTTTCTGGGACAGTTTCAAGGGCAGCCCCGCATAGAGCGAGTTACAGTAGTCAAGCCTGGAGGTGTCCGTCGCATGGATCACTGTGGCCAGGTCGGGTCGGGAGAGGTAAGGGACCAGCTGCTTGATACGGCGCAGAAGCTTAAGATGTTCTGTCAGGTGACTTCTTGAGAGCTGATAGTGTTATGGATGGAGATGAAACAGACTTGGGTTTCTGTTACAGCTTGGAGGCTGGGCAGGCTATTGATTGAGGAGGGAATCTCTCCATCCTCGCGCCGCGGCCGGAGGATTAATTTATGTTTGTCAAAAGAACCCTAATTAAGTCTCTTTAAGAGAAAGTTAACTTTAATGCAGCTGAGTTCAACACTCAGAGAGGAACGGGACTGGGCGACATGCAGGGATGGAGACAGAAAAGGAATTGCGAGAATGGGGATGACCGTATGAAATAATAATAATAATAATCATAATAATAATAATTTATTATTTGTACCCCGCCCATCTGGCCGGGTCTCCCCAGCCACTCTGGGCGGCTTCCAACAAATATCAAAATACGTTAAAATATCACAGATTAAAAACTTCCCTAAACAGGGCTGCCTTCAGGTATTTTCTAAATGTCAGGTAGTTGCTTATCGCTTCGAACAGTATGAGACTGTTGTCGTGTTTGCTGCAAATATTTTGCTCCAAGGTGGAGAAAATAAGGCTTTTCGGACGTTGCTCCCATCATGAAGTCGTTGTTGTTGTTTAGTCATGTCCGCCTCTTCGTGACCCCCTGAACCAGAGCATGCCAGGCACTCCTGTCTTCCACTGCCTATCATCTATCTATCTATCTATCTATCTATCTATCTATCTATCTGCCTATTGTTGTTGTTTAGTCATTTAGTCGTGTCCGCCTCTTCGTGACCCCCTGGACCAGAGCACACCAGGCCCTCCTGTCTTCCACTGCCTCCCGCAGTTTGGTCAGACTCATGTTGGTCGCTTCAAGAACCCTGTCCCACCATCTCATCCTCTGCTGTCCCCTTCTCCTTGTGCCCTCCATCTTTCCCAACATCAGGGTCTTTTCCAGGGAGTCTTCTCTTCTCATGAGGTGGCCAAAGTCTTGGAGCCTCAGCTTCAGGATCTGTCCTTCCAGGGAGCACTCAGGGCTGATTTCCTTCATAATGAAGAGGTTTGATCTTCTTGCAGTCCATGGGACTCTCCAGAATCTCCTCCAGCACCAGAATTCAAAAGCATCCATTCTTCGGCGATCAGCCTTCTTGATGGTCCAGCTCTCACCTCCATACATCACTACTGGGATGAAGTCATAGTCCTTCTCTATTCTGCCTTGGTCAGACCACACCTGGAATCCTGTGTCCAGTTCTGAGCACCACAATTTGAGAAGGAAGTCAACAAGCTGGAACATCTGCAGAGGAGGGCGGCCAAGATGATCAAGGGCCTGGAAACCGAGCCTGATGAGGAACGGTTGAAGGAGCTGGTAAAGGGACCCCTGACCACAGCTACAAAAAAAAGCATGTTGCAAAGTGAAATATACAAACGTGACACTAGATGGCGACAGTGAGCTATCCAAAATCCAATGTATTTTTCAAAACGTTCCTTCCCCCCCCAAAAAGTGTTTTTTTAAATATGAGTATTGATTCCACTCTTGTTTATTCCAAGGAGCTCAAAGTGGCATGTACGATGGAATGGTGGAATTATGGAATTGTAGAGTTGGAACGGAACCCCAGGGGTCATCCAGTCCAACCCCAAGGGTCAATCCAGTCCAATGCAGGGATCTCAGCGAAAGCATCCGTGGCAGTCGATCAGTCCTAGCCAACCCTGGCCTCCCAGCTCCTCGCCCGGTACTCCAACCACTGCACCACACTGCCTTTCAAGACTGGACGCTCTGTTCAGGGGGGGGGGGCTTTCTGACAAAGCCTTCCTCCCACCGGAAAGTTTGTGGGTGGTTTGTGAAACGGCAAAGCGGATTCCAGAGCCCCACCCTCGCCACCCATCCATCGAGGATGCAGAAAAGTCTCCGGGCTCCTCCATCTTCTCCCTGCAATCTCCCATCCGCCCGACCCACCCCCCATCCCAGGAAAGCAAACATCTTCATTACAGCTCCGAGTTGTTTAAATAAATGAATTAATATTGACAAACCATCAGCGGCCCTAATAAATGATTAGTTAAAGGCATATATATATCACATTACGGTTAGCAGTAGCCCCATCTTAATTACTTCAGCAGAGGATTCCATTAGCCAAGGAGCCGGCCGGCCTTCTCCGGGAGGAAGACTGCTCTCCTTCCCCCATCCCCCCAACTCTCTGTTCTCCGAGGCTTCGAGCTTCGTTCAGCTGCCCCTCCCCTAGCCCTAGAGTCCTGCGGGCACCGGGGGAAAAGCAGCAATGAAAGGGGGGCGACGTACCTCTGCAAGCGGGAAGGAACCGAGAAAGGAAGAGAGAAGGAAAGACCAGCTAAGTGCAATGGCCGACTTGCAGAGACTTTCATGGTGCAGGAATTAGAGCAGTGATGGCTAACCTTGACACTCCAGATGTTTGGGAACTACAACTCCCATCATCCCTAGCTAACAGGACCAGTGGTCAGGGATGATGGGAGTTGTAGTCCCAAAACATCTGGAGTGTCAAGGTTAGCCATCACTGAATTAGAGCTTGCTTGCTTATACATACATACATACAGTGGTACCTCTCCTAACGAATAACTCGCCCAACGTCTTTTTCGCCTAACGAATGACTTCCGGCAAAACAAAATGGCCGCCGGAAACGAATTTCTTCGACTAAAGAAAAGACGGCGCGGCCGCTTTTAATAGGATTTTTTCGGCTTACGAATTTTTGACGCGATTTTTTCGACTTACGAATTTTTCCCCAATGTGTTCCTATGGGGATTCGCCGAACGCATTTTTTCGCCTGACGGCGATCGCGTCAGAACGCATTATCATCATTAGGCGAGGTACCACTGTACCTACATACATACATACATACATACATAAACGGCCTCGGTCCTGTATACCTGAAGGAGAGTCTCCATCCCCACCGTTCAGCCCGGACACTGAGGTCCTTCTGGCAATTCCCTCCCTGCGAGAAGCGAGGTTACAGGGAACCAGGCAGAGGGCCTTCTTGGTAGTGGCGCCCACCCTGTGGAACGCCCTCCCATCACAGGTCAAAGGGATCAACAATTACATGACATTTAGAAAACACCTGAAGGCAGCCCTGTTTAGGGAAGTTTTTAACCTGTGATGTGTTAATGTATTTTGATGTTTGTTGGAAGCCGCCCAGAGTGGCTGGGGAGACCCGGCCAGATGGGCGGGGTACAAATATATTATTATTATTATTATTATTATTATTATTATTATTATTATTATTATTATTATTACATACATACTCTGCCCATCTGGCTGGGTTTCCCCAGCCGCTCTGAGCGGTTTCAAACAGAATATTAAAAACACAATAAAACACCAAACATTAACAAACTTCCCTAAACAGGGCTGCCTTCAGATGTCTTCTAAAAGTCAGACAGTTGTTTATTTCCTTGACATCTGACAGGAGGACGTTCCACAGGGCGGGCGCCACCACCAAGAAGGCCCTCTGCCTGCTTCCCTGTAACCTAACTTCTCGCAATGAGGGAACCGCCAGAAGGCCCTCGGAGATGGACCTCAGTGTCCGGGCAGAACGATGGGGGTGGAGACGCTCCTTCAGGTATTCTGCGCCGAGGCAGTTTAGGGCTTTAAAGCTCAGCACCAACACTTTGAATTGTGCTGGGAGCCAATGTAGGTCTTTCAGGATTAGTGTTATATGGTCTCGGCGGCCACTCCCAGTCCCCAGTCTAGCTGCTGTATTCTGGATTAGTTGCAGTCTCCAGGTCACCTTCAAAGGTAGCTCCACGGAGAGCACATTGCAGTAGTCCAAGTGGGAGATAACCAGAGCATGCTTTTTGATGTCTTCTAAAGGTTATATATTGATGTCTTCTAAAGGTTATACTCAACATCTGATGGGAGGGCGTTCCACAGGGTGGGCGCCACCACCGAGAAGGCCCTCTGCCTGGTTCCCTGTATCTTCGCTTCTCACAGGGAGGGAACCGCCAGAAGGCCCTCGGAGGTGGACCCAGGTGTCCGGGCTGGACAATGAGGGTGGAGAGGCCCAAGAAGTAGCAATCTCCAATAAGGCCACCTTGACAACCCGCCCATTTCAAAAGGCATGGTGTTTAAATCACTCTGACGGTAAGGTAGTTAAAGTGCCCAGCTAATGAAATCAATTTCAAAACGGGCTTAATTAAAACTAGGGACGCCTCCATGTTCAACGTCGCCGTTCCTCCGATGCGACCAGCAACAGCTTGGCAGAAGGTATGTCCCACTAGGACATTTAGGGTATGGCGAGCAATTTTGAGTCTCAAAAATGCACACCGCAGATCTGGGGGGAAATGGCATCTGGAAATTTTCAGGGGAGAAATCATGGAGGAGTTGCTGAACAAGACAGGGAAAAGTCTGGTGAAAAACGAGACCGCTAACTCCTGAGATGCGGCTGAGCCCATTATCACTCAACCGGCAGGCCGTCATGGCTCCAGAAGGGGTAAGGGACCCGTTTAGAGACCTGTCCTTTCACGGGCCGCTGACCTGATAGACCTCCCTCCTATCTCTGCATGTTCCATGGGGTCACGGCGAGGTCTGGCCATGCTCCATAAACCCGATGTAATAGACCTTCCTGGGAAGCACCCTCAACCTCTTGACGTCTCTATGGCCGGACGACAAACCAGCCGTGGCGGACGGATGTTGCTCATCTTTCAGAGGACTGGCTTGAGCACTGGCTGACGGTCTGCAAGGATTCTCTCTACTTAGAACACACACATGTGATGGTGCCTTGGTTCTCGAACTTAATCTGTTCCTGGAGTCCGTTTGACTCCCAAAAACAGTTCGAAAACAAAGGCGCAGGAGCTGAAAACTTGTCTATTGAGAGTTCATCACAAACTCATGGAAGCTTGTGGTTAATCTTTTTGAACCGCTTCCGTTGCACGATTTCTATCTATTGAACGTTGCAAATTTTAGGATTTAGCGGGATGCAAATATTTTTAAGGAAGGAAGGACTTTAAAGGTTCGGTGCGGAATGCGGCCCTTTTGCCTGATCTTGCAGAGTGCATGCTCTGGTTATCTCCCGCTTGGACTACTGCCATGCGCTCTACATGGGGCTACCTTTGAAGGTGACCCAGAAACTGCAACTAATCCAGAATGCGGCAGCCAGACTGGGGAGTGGGAGCGGCCGCTGAGACCATATAGCACCGGTCCTGAGAGATCTGCATTGACTCCCAGTACATTTCCAAGCACAATTCAAAGTGTTGGTGCTGACCTTGAAAGCCCTAAACGGCCCAGTATCCCTAAAGGAGCGTCTCCACCCCCATCGTCCAGCCTGGACACTGAGGTCCAGCTCCAAGGGTCTTCTGGCAGTTCCCTCCCTGCGAGAAGTGAGGTTACAGGGAACCAGGCAGAGGACCTTCTCGGTGGTGGCGCCCTCCCATCAGATATCAAGGAAATAAACAACTACCTGACTTTTAGAAGACATCCGAAGGCAGCCCTGTTTAGGGAAGTTTAGGGAATGTTTGAAGTTTTATTCTGTTTTTATATGTACTGGAAGCCGCCCAAAGTGGCTGATGGGAAAATCAGAGAGCCAGTATGGTTTTGGGGTTAGAGTGACTTACTGGGAACTGAGAGACCCGGGTTCAAATCTCTGCTTGGCCCTGAAGCTCACTGGGTGTGACTTTGGGCCAGTCACCGCCTCTCCGCCTGACCTAGTGAGGTTACAGGGAACCAGGCGGAGGGCCTTCTTGGTGGTGGCACCCTCCCATCAGATGTCAAGGAAATAAAAACTACCTGACTTTTAGAAGACATCTGAAGGCAGCTCTGTTTAGGGAAGTTTTTAATGTTTGATTCTATTTTTAATATTCTGTTGGGAGCCGCCCAGAGTGGCTAGGGAAACCCAGCCAGATGGGTGGGGTATAAATATATTATTATTATTATTATTATTAAACGATCAGGAAACTTTGGCGTTGCCAAATTTCGGGGTTCGTAGCTAATGGACCCCTCGCTGTTGCTCCTGTTCTGCTTTAGACAAAAGTCCGAAACGTGTCTCTTGATTAGTCTGGGGTGAGTGCGGATGAGGAGGGGGGGAGAGAGACAAGGAGTGGAGGGAATCGAGACAGAGAGATTAAGAGGGGGGGGGACAAAAAGAGAAAGTGTAATAAGATTAAAGGCAGGCTCGTGCGAGAGGCGAGAGTGTCCATCTGCATCTCTCGCCTTGAAGAGCCTTCGTTAGGCATGAAAAGCTCCTTTTATCCCGTTCCAAACGCGTCGTGACGGACAGCTTTCATCTCTCGTTGCGCGTCGCTACTCACATCGAGCCTTAATGAACTTGATGGGGAAATGGTTCGCGTCTTGATGGGGTGAGCAGAGAGAGAGACAGTGTGTGTATTGTGGGGAGGGACAGCAGAGGAGAATTGTTGCCACAAAGACGTTATGGGGCATGGGGGGGGGGTGCCCAGCCGCAGCTCTCAAACCACTCTGCGGCGCCGCTAATTAAGGGATGGAGAGCGAGGGATGAAGTGGGTTTTTTCGGAGGAGAGGAGCGTGGCGTACGGCCTTTGGTTTTCAGACGCAGTCTGCGTCTCTGAGAGGCACCCCCTTTTTCGCCGAAAGAGCTGCTCCCGCTGCCCCCCCCCCCCCGTGGTAAAGATGCTTATGGGTTTTTCAAGACCAGCTTTGCATCTCCAGGGATGGCAACAGGCTGAGCATCTAATACCCGGTATACCCCTGCTCTGGAGGAAGGTATACATTTGAGATAAGGAGGGCTACCCTTCCACCGGAAACCAAACCCGAAACAGCAAAAGGGGGGGTAGTTTGTACTAGTGTTAACTTGACCTGTAAACCCAGAGAGATACCTATTGCCAGGCCACCTTTGGGGCCAGAGGCGTAGCAAGCCCAGGTGGTACCCGGGGCGGAATTTTTTTTGTCACCCCCCCCCCCACTTTAATTTTAAAAAAATTAAAAAAAAAATAAAAAGTGTCACCCCCCCCCCTCTGATGGTGCCACTTTGCGAGGTGTGGGGTTTTTGTGTTTGTGTGTGTCTATTATCTCTTTTTCCCCCAATAAAGTTAAAATAAAATAAAAAATAATAATAATAATAATGTAAAAAAATAAATAAAAATAAAAAGTGTCACCCCCCCTCTGATGGTGCCACTTTGTGAGGTGTGGAGGGTTGTGTGTGTGTCTATTATCTCTTTTTTTCAATGAAGTTAAAATTTATATATATATATATATATATATATATATATATATATATATATATATATATATATTTTAAAGTGTCACCCCCCTCTGGGGTGGAACCCGGGGTGGCCCGCCCACCCACCCCCACCATCCTTGCTATGCCCCTGTTTGGGGCGACCACTTCTTAGAGATGGGCAAGCAGGTAGAGTTATTATTTCAAATCCACTTATAGCAATATCCCCAACCTCCCAGGTTTCCTGTAATAAGATGATATGGAACGAGTTAATATACGACTGGAATTCTGGATCAAATTGTTTCTTCCTCCAGCCTGCTATATTCCGACATACACACTCAGTACACTTTGATTATGAAACTAAGAAACTAGAGCTGCTGAAGAGTAAACGAAACAGGGCCTTGTCCTGTAGTTAAAAATCATTGCAACTGGAATTTGTGTCGTACTTCAAACAACAAAAATAGAGGAAATTATTGTCTATTGCCGTCCTGGCCGGAGTCCTTGCACCCTTGCTATTTGATTTCCTGAATTCTCCACGGACTCCTATTTCTTTATATATTCCAACATAGAAATGACAAGGGAGGATTTCTGCAGTGATCTTTTAACTGTCGCTTGGCAGGTTGAGAATTGCACTTAGGGGTATAGGCAGGCCAGGAAAAGTAATCAGTTAATTTACTTTGTTGTAGTGGCACGTCCGGAGTTCGCAAGAGCTCGGCGTTCTGGGATAAATGACCAGATGGCAAGGAGGGATGCCCTTCAGAGCATTGGGCGACTTCGGGCAAGGCCAGGTCGCTCGCCAGAGGTTAAAAAAGAAATGTCCGCCTGTTGGTTAAGTGTAACCAATTCTTCCTCTGAGGTCTGCACCAGTTGAATTTGGCTACCAGACCAGGTTCCAGGTGCTGCTGTTAGTCTACAAACCCCTCAACAAAATTGCATACGCTAGGAACCAGAGCCGGATTTAGGTTTGATGAGGCCCTAAGTTACTGAAGGTAATGGGGTCCTTTAGATGCCCAGCTGTCCTTTGTCAACGACAAATTGCCGCTGTTTTTTGGGTAGAATATATGCTATATGGCAGTGATGGCTAACCTTGACACTCCAGATGTTTTGGAACTACAACTCCCATCATCCCTAGCTAACAGGATCAGTGGTCAGGGATGATGGGAGTTGTAGTCCCAAAACATCTGGAGTGTCAAGGTTAGCCATCACTGCTATATGGTAATTGATGGACATAATAGGTATCTCAGGGACGCGGGTGGCGCTGTGGGTTAAACCACAGAGCCTAGGGCTTGCCGATCAGAAGGTCGGCGGTTTGAATCCCCGCGACGGGGTGAGCTCCCGTTGCTCGGTCCCTGCTCCTGCCAACCTAGCAGTTCGAAAGCACGTCAAAGTGCAAGTAGATAAATAGGAACCGCTCCGGCGGGAAGGTCAACGGCGTTTCCGTGCGCTGCTCTGGTTCCGGGTGCGACCCGGAAGCTGTACGCCGGCTCCCTCGGCCAATAAAGCGAGATGAGCGCCGGAACCCCAGAGTCGTCCCTATTTTCACAGGAGAAACATTGGAGGGGATGGAATAGCACGTCCCTGTTATCAGGGGAGAAACGTTGGAGGGGATGGAACAGGACGTCCTCTTTTCATCTGATAAATGTTGGGGGGTACGCCGCTTCCTTTACATGCTCGTGAACAAGCAAAGCTCGATCTATTTCAGAGTCGCTCCCCCCTACCCCCCCCCCTGTCTCGATGCGTTGACCAAAGTAACAATGTTGGAGGCATGGAGGGGGGGGGGAAGGAGCTTATTAGAAGCTTCTCCCTTTTCAGAGCTGGTCAGACAGATCCTTTAAATAGATCTGAAGGAGTCCCAGCGCCTCGGCCGGATCGATCTGGCGTGCCTGATGGAAGATCGTTTGGGAGATGCGGTCCGTCTATCGGGGGCTGCTTCCCCCCCACCCCCCGTCTGCCCGTTCGTGGTACACTTCTCTCTCTCATCCGCCTGATTTCTTCATCCTTTCCCACAGAGTCCATCTTCCTCTCAGCTCCCGCTCCTTCTACCTGGGAGCTTAAAACTATTTTTGAAAGTAAGAAGAAAAATCACTGCTTCCCAATCAGCCTGGATTATGAAGTGGGAAAGAGGACCTGGGAAAATTTCTCTCTCTCTCTCTCTCCGTTTCTCAATTTTAAAACCCATTTTACGTTTCTGTTGCATGCCCAGGCCACCTTCCCCTTGAAGTCCCTCGAGGTGGCCGTAGATGGATCGATTTGTTTGATTTATTTCGTATTTTTATGTTTCACTTTCAGCTTTTGCAAATACTTTCAACAAAAAGTAATAGTAATAGTAAAATATTACTTTGGGAAGTAATAGTCCCACTGTATTCCGCTCTGGTCAGACCTCACCTGGAATACTGGGTCCAGTTCTGGGCACCACAGTTCAAGAAGGATACGGACAAGCTGGAATGTGTCCAGAGGAGGGCAACCAAAATGGTCCAAGGCCTGGAAACGATGCCTTAGGAGGAACGGCTTAGGGAGCTGGGTATGTTTAGCCTGGAGAAGAGAAGGTTCAGGGGTGATATATGATAGCCATGTTCAAATACCGTCTTTCCCCCTTTTTAAGACACCATCTTATAATTTTTTTTCCTAAAAAAAACACAGGGTGGCCTATTTTCGGGGGGTGGCTTATTTTTATTACGTCAGTATGGTACGGTACAGCCTCCCCCTGCGCGCTGAGCAGGCGGGGCAGAACTCCGCAAGAGGCGCGTTCCCCCCCCCGCGCCTCTCGCTGGTTCGCTGGCTCCCTGCGCATGGGGAACAGGCGGGGCAGGAAGAGGCGTCTCCCCCCCCCCGCGCGCCTCTCCCTGTGCGCTAAGCAAGCAGGGCAGAACTCCGCAAGAGGCGCGTTTCCCCCCCGTGCCTCTCACTGGTTCGCTGGCTCCCTGCGTACGCAGGAGGAGCTGAGGAGGCGACGGGAACAATGGCGGCACCACGGCTTACTTTTGGGGTACGTCTTACTTCTCACAAAGGTAAAAAAACCCTGCCATGGCTTACTTTATGACTACGTATTAAAAAAGGGGAAACAGGGTATATCAAAGGGTGTCATATAGAGGAGGGAGAAAGGTTGTTTTCTGCTGCTCCAGAGAAGAGGACACGGAGCAATGGATTCAAACTACAAGAAAGAAGATTCCACCTCAACATTAGGAAGAACTTCCTGGCAATAAGAGCTGTTCGACAGTGGAATTTGCTGCCAAGGAGTGTGGTGGAGTCTCCTTCTTTGGAGGTCTTGAAGCAGAGGCTTGACAGCCACCTGTCAGGAATGCTTGGATGGTGTTTCCTGCTTGGCAGGGGGTTGGACTGGATGGCCCTTGGGGTCTCTTCCAACTCTAGCATTCTATGATTCTATGAAAAAACAAAACCCCGCAAAATGTTCACAAATCTCATGTACCTCCCCCTCCCTTCTGTGGCTATTTATTTCATATCTTTTTATTACTGCCAGCCAAGAGGGCCCAGATGGAGCCTTCTCCCTTAAGGAGAGTCTCCATGTATATACATTTAATCTAAGCTAACCTGCCTTTCTGAGACTTGTAGAACCTTGGAAATGTCTGTGAGTAAACCTTTTTACTTTTAAAGAGCATTGTGTCGTGTATTTACTCTTAAGGGGGAACCAGGGGAAAGATGCCAGGAATCTGCCTTGTTATAGAAGTTCAAAAGAACTTGATCGCCACGTTTTGCTGCGCTTTATTGGGGATGAGAGTCTCTGCTACTTTGGAGCTTGTTAACACAAGCTGGGGTAGGAAATATTAAACAATATTCCCTCATCCATATTCCCACCCATCTCCCACACGTATCAGACCCTCTGCCGCAGGTATCAGCTGAACCTAGTCTGGGGCCTGATCCTGAGGAGCCCCAGCCTGCTCAGGTTCCCCTGCAACAAGCACCAGCTGGGCCAAGTCAGGGGAATCTGGGACTCTCCCTGGAAAATAGGGACACTTGGAGGGTCTGCAAATCTGTGGCCACCGAAAGATAATAAAATCACCGCATTGTCAAGAAAGGGTTCCATCCAGCTAAGTCCTACACAGAGTAGACCCACTGAAGCGGGTTGGCCTAAGTCGATCGTGTCGGCACGTTTGAACCGACTGATTCCGAGAGCGGCTCCCATTGGACACAATTTGATTGCCCAGTGATTTTTTTAATGCACGACATGGAACGACTACTATTATTCCTAGTGAATAAGCAACTGTTCTTCTGGAGAGTCACAGAATCTTTTTCCATCGTGGGGGAATCCTTCCTCAGACCCAACTCCAATCTGCACTTGTCCATAGAATCCTAGAGTTGGAAGAGACCCCAAGAGCCATCCAGTCCAACCCCCTGCCAAGCAGGAAACACCATCCAAGCATTCCTGACAGGTGGCTGTCAAGCCTCTGCTTCAAGACCTCCAAAGAAGGAGACTCCACCACACTCCTTGGCAGCAAATTCCACTGTCGAACAGCTCTTACTGTCAAGAAATTCTTCCTAATGTTGAGGTGGAATCTTCTTTCTTGTAGTTTGAATCCATTGCTCCGTGTCCGCTTCTCTGGAGCAGCAGAAAACAACCTTTCTCCCTCCTCTATATGACATCCTTTTATATATTGGAACATGGCTATCATATCACCCCTTAACCTTCTCTTCTCCAGGCTAAACATTCCCAGCTCCCTAAGCCGTTCCTCATAAGGCACCGTTTCCAGGCCTTTGACCATTTTGGTTGCCCTCCTCTGGACACGTTCCAGCTTGTCAGTATCCTTCTTGAACTGTGGTGCCCAGAACTGGACACAGTATTCCAGGTGAGGTCTGACCAGAGCAGAATACAGTGGTACTATTACTTCCCTGGATCTAGATGCTATACTCCTATGGATGCAGCCCAGAATTGCATTGGCTTTTTTAGCTGCTGCATCACACTGTTGACTCATGTCGAGTTGGTGGTCTACCAAGACTCCTAGATCCTTTTCACTTGTACTGCTCTCAAGCCAGGTGTCACCCATCCTGTATTTGTGCCTTTCATTTTTTTTGCCCAAGTGTAGTACTTTACATTTCTCCCTGTTAAAATTCATCCTGTTTGCCTTGGCCCAGTTCTCTAATCTGTTAAGGTCATTTTGAAGTGTGATCCTGTCCTCTGGGGTATTATCCACCCCTCCCAATTTGGTGTCATCTGCAAACTTGATCAGGATGCCCTATTGGGTCCGTGCCGGCCAACCCCCCCCCCATAAACCCCCCTTCCCACCCCTCATTTCCGTCTTACAGCTCGCAAGCTGAGCGGATCGATGTATTTTTATGTTAGATTTAAAGAAAGGGGGGAGAGACGGGGGGCAGAATCTCTCCCCGCGCATTTAGCAACACACCAATTGAAGATAATTGCTTCCCAACATCTCGGGCTCGGTAATTTGTGTTTTTCCTTGTTTCCACAAAAAGAAGAAGAAGAAACAACACTTTGGGTTATTGCCCGTGTTAGCCCTGCTCAGGGTAGACCCATTGGAATCAGGGGGCCTCACTTTGCCATCATCATCATCATTATTATTATTAATTATTATACCCCACTCGTCTGTCCCATGGAATAGGACAGGCTTCTTCAACCTTGGCCCTCCAGATGTTTTGAGACTATAAATCCCATAATCCCTGACCACTGGTCCTGCTAGCTAGGGATCATGGGAGTTGTAGGCCAAAAACTTCGGGAGGGCCGAGGTGGAGGAAGCCTGGTATAGGACGTCCCTGTTTTCATGGGAGAAACGTTGGAGGGGATGGAATAGGACGTCCTTATTTTCATGGGAGAAACGTTGGAGGGGATGGAATAGGACATCCCTATTTTCAGGGGAGAAACGTTGGAGGGGGTGGAATAGGACGTCCCTGTTTTCATGGGAGAAACGTTGGAGGGGATGGAATAGGACGTCCTTATTTTCATGGGAGAAACGTTGGAGGGGATGGAATAGGACGTCCTTATTTTCATGGGAGAAACGTTGGAGGGGATGGAATAGGACGTCCTTATTTTCATGGGAGAAACGTTGGAGGGGATGGAATAGGACGTCCTTATTTTCATGGGAGAAACGTTGGAGGGGATGGAATAGGACGTCCCTATTTTCATGGGAGAAACGTTGGAGGGGATGGAATAGGACGTCCTTATTTTCATGGGAGAAACGTTGGAGGGGATGGAATAGGACGTCCTTATTTTCATGGGAGAAACGTTGGAGGGGATGGAATAGGACGTCCTTATTTTCATGCCATTCAACCCACAGTCTCTAAATTTAGTCAAAGTAGACCCCTTGAAATCGATGGGCACGGCTATGTTGCTATGTCCCTTAATTTGAATGGGTCTACTCTAAGGAGAGGATGCAGGTGGCGCTGTGGGTTAAACTACAGAGCCTAGGGCTTGCCGATCGGAAGGTCGGCGGTTCGAATCCCCGCGACGGGGTGAGCTCCCGTTGCTCGGTCCCTCCTTCTGCCAATCTAGCAGTTCGAAAGCACGCCAAAGTGCAAGTAGATAATTGGTACCGCTGCAGCGGGAAGGTAAACGGCGTTTCCGTGCGCTGCTCTGGTTCGCCAGAAGCGACTTAGTCCTGCTGGCCACATGACCCGGAAGCTGTACGCCGGCTCCATCACCCAATAAAGCGAGATGAGCGCTGCAACCCCAGAGTCGTCCGCGACTGGACCTAACGGTCAGGGGTCCCTTTACCCTTTACTCTCAGGAAGGACACAAGAACCCAGTGATTACACCCTGTGAGAGTAGTGGTTAGAGCATTGTTCCAGTACCTAGAAGACCACAGTCCCCACTCTTATAATGGCAATAGAGCCCACCAGAGAGGTGCCGGAACTGATTGAACAAAGCCATTATTATTATTATTATTATTATTAATCACATGTCAAGGAAAAAAGCAGCTATCCTATTTTTAAGAGACAGCTGAAGGCAACCCTGTTTAGGGAAGTTTTTAATATCTAATGCTGTATTGTTTTAACGTTCCATTGGGAGCCGCCCAGAGTGGCTGAGGAAACTCAGCCAGATGGGTGGGATACAAATAAATTATTATTATTATTATTATTATTATTATTATTATTATTATTAATCTTGGAACCAGTCCCCTGGGCATGCGCCCAGGAGCACGAAAACATCAGAACGTGTCTCTCGGCTCTTGCTCCTTTCCAGATCTCTCTGCATCACCCCGCCTGAAGATATTTCTTGATTTCCCCTTTCTGTCTATTCCTCAGTACACACGCAGAAAGTGAGAGAGAGAGAGAGAGAGAGAGAGAGGGAGAGAGAGAGAGAGAGAGAGAGAGAGACTTGTCTCTCATCCCATCCATACCAGCCTCTACTTTGCACTTACGTATTGATCCGGTTTGCCTTCAGAATGTCGCTGAGAGGGTGCCGGACGGCAAAGGCAAAAGCACCCCATTGTATTCAAGGTCAAAGCTCCCCCTCTCTCTCTTTCTTTCTCTCTCTTTCTGTTTGTGTGTGTGTGTGTGTGTGTGTGTGTGTGTGTATGTGTGTGTGTGTGTGCAAAAAATCTCGATGCTGAAGGGGGTGGCAGCCTTGCTTCTCAGGAAGCAAAGTGGTCCTTTTGAAAGGAGCTCTCATAAATGCAGGTAATCATCCCAGCATCTGGGATTATACAACGCTGGCTGGGGTTTTTTTTGTGTTTGTGTGTGTGCAATTTCTTCTCCCTCTCTCCATCTCGCCTTGCCGCACTCGGGGTGGACGAGGAACCCCCCGAAAGCTTGAGGTGCCGAAACAAGCTGGAACCCTGGGCAGGGGGCCTTCTGGGTGCAGCTGTTGCACTAAAACTTTAAGGAAGATTCTAGTCCTCATGGTTGCGAATTAAAGGCCTGCTTAATAGGAACTACCAGGGACCCAGGTGGCGCTGTGGGTTAAACCACAGAGCCTAGGGCTTGCCGATCAGAAGGTCGGCGGTTCGAATCCCTGCGACGGGGTGAGCTCCCGTTAATTGGTCCCTGCTCCTGCCCACCTAGCAGTTTGAAAGCACGTCAAAGTGCAAGTAGATAAATAGGTACCGCTCCGGCGGGAAGGTAAACGGCGTTTCAGTGCGCTGCTCTGGTTCACCAGAAGCGGCTTAGTCATGATGGCCACATGACCTGGAAGCTGTACGCCGGCTCCCTCGGCCAGTAAAGCGAGATGAGCTCCGCAACCCCAGAGTCGGACACGACTGGACCTAACGGTCAGGGGTCACTTTACCTTTACCTAATAGGAACTGGGACCAAAAACGAGCAACACGGTGGCCAATGAAAGTAGTATATATTTTTCTTGTATGATAACAGAAAGACAACAGACAGTGATCCGGTGTATTGTCTTTATCTTTATCTTTATATCTTTATTGTCATTGTACAAGTACAACGAAATTGGATTTAATAATAATAATAATAATAATAATAACATAATTAAAAATAAATAAATAAATTCAAATGTATTGACACTGCTTCCTGTACGTCTTCAGCATATAACTCAACATACAATGGAAGTTTTCAAGGACCAGTGGTCATATGAATACCGGATCACTGTCTGTTGCCGTTCTGTTATCATACAAGAAAAATATATACTACTTTCACTGACCGTCGTGTTGCTCGTTTTTGGTTTCTGTTTGAAGATTGCAACACAGAGGGTTTTTTTTATCTTAATAGGAACAGGGAGCTGCCTCACACGGAGTTGCACCATGGGCCCCCTTCGTTGCCTTCGCCGGACTTTCTCAACCTCGGGGCCCTAGAGGTCGTTGGACCACAACTCCCATCATGCCTAGCCAGTGTGGCCAGGAGTCGAAAACATCTGGGGACTCGAGGTTGAGAAAGGCTGGTCTACACCGGCTGTCAGAGTTTTAGATGGGACATTTCCAGCCCCACTTGGGCGGCTCCCCACAGAATATTAAAGACACGATAAAACACCAGACATCAAAAACTTCCCTAAACAGATATCTCCTAAAAGTTAGGACGTTGTTTGTTTCCTTGGCATCTGATGGGCGGGCGCCACCACCAAGAAGGCCCTCTGCCTGGTTCTCTGCAACCTCACTTCTCGCAGGGAGGGGGCCGCCTGAAGGCCCTCGGGAGGAGGACCCCGGTGTCCGGGGTGGAGACGCTCCATCAGATCTACTGGGCCGTTGAGGGCTTTCAAGGTCAGCACCAACACTTTGATTTGCGCTCGGAAACCTCCTGGGAGCCAATGGAGGTCTTTCAGGACCGGTGTTATATGGTCTTGGCGGCCGCTCCCAGCCCCCAGTCTGGCTGCCGCATTCTGGATTAGTTGTAGTTTCCGGGTCACCTTCAAAGGTAGCCCCACGTAGAGCGCATGGCAGTAGTCCAAGCGGGAGATAACCAGAGCATGCACCACTCTGGCGAGACAGTCCGCGGGCAGGGAGGGTCTCATCCTGCGTACCAGATGGAGCTGGTAGACAGCTGCCCTGGACACAGATGTCAAGGAGATAAACAACTATCTGACTTTTAGAAGATATCTGACAACAGCCCTGTTTAGGGAAGTTTTATAATGTTTGATGTTTTATCGTGTTTTTAATATTCTGTTGGGAACCTGGTTCCCTGTAACCTCGCTTCTCGCAGGGAGGGGACCGCCAGAAGACCCTCGGAGATGGACTTCAGTGTCTGGGCTGAACGATGGGGGTGGAGACGCTCCTTCAGGGATACAGGGCCGTTTAGGGCTTTAAAGGTCAGCACCAACACTTTGATTTGTGCTCGGAAATGTCCTGGGAGCCAATGGAGGTCTTTCAGGACTGGTGTTATGTGGTGTCTTGGAGATGCCATTGGGGCAGAACATGGGTCTTCCCCTGGACTGCAGCCTTCCCTCCTCCCCTCCCTCTCTCTTTCGCCTTCCTCTTCTTTTTCTTTCTTTTATAAACCCCGTGCAAGATCAGGCCCCCTCGCCTCCGCCGCCCGAAACGACACGCCGCAAACCCTCTCCATCCCCGAGACGTTCTGCAGGGAGCCCGTTTACAAGAAGAGCCCCCGGCCCCCTTTCCCAAACAGGCCCTCCCAGCCCACCACACATTTCCAGCTATCCATAATCTAATATACGTTACCATAGCGCCAATCAATAACCCAGCAAGCCAGGGCTGGATTTACGCCCCCCCTTCCCTCCTTCTCTCTTAAAGGAACAGCGTGCCGCAGGCGGCATCCCTGTTCTTCCACGTTGGCCTTTTCAAGAAGACAAAAACGCAAGTCCTAAACGCTTGGGACAGGTAAAGAAAAAACCACACACACACACAACCCCTACCCATTTACGAACATCTAACCGCACAGGCCGAATGCAGCCCCTCTAAGCCTCTCTGTCTGGCCTGGGGGCTCTCGCCAAGCCACGCCCCTTTTCCCCAGGCCACGCCCTCCGCCAGCTCTGTCTTTGCACCCTCCTTGAGTTTTTGGCTGGGCTGAAATGTTGCCCCATAACTATGCAAATTCCTCTTCACATAGAGAGCCAGTGTGGTGTAGTGGTTAAGAGCGGTAGACTCGTAATCTGGTGAACCGGGTTCACTTCCCCGCTCCTCCACATGCAGCTGCTGGGTGACCTTGGGCTAGTCCCACTTCTCTGAAGTCTCCCAGCCCCACTCACCTCACAGAGTGTTTGTTGTGGGGCAGGAAGGGAAAGGAGAATGTGAGCCGCTTTGAGACTCCTTCGGGGAGTGATAAAGCGGGATATCAAATCCAAACTCTTCTTCTTCTCTTGCTTGTCTGGCTGGTGCAGTGTAGAAACTAGCCTCCTCAGTATCACAGAACTATATAGTTGGAAGGGGGTCACGTGGGTCTCCTAGCCCAGCCCCCGGTGTGGGTCTCGAACACACGACCCTTGAGATTTAAAGTCTCATGCTCTACGGACTGTGTGAGTGCCTGGAGGCGGCTGAAGGATGGATGGCGGCTAACGGATTGAGGCTGAATCCTGACAAAACAGAAGGACTGTTTTGGGGGGACGGGGTGGGCAGGTGTGGAGGACTCCCTGGTCCTGAATGGGGTAACTGTGCCCCCAAAGGACCAGGTGCGCAGCCTGGGAGTACTTCTGGACTCACAGCTGTCCATGGAGGCACAGGTCAGTTCTGTGTCCAGCTCCACCTGTCTACCAGCTCCATCTGTACGCAGGATGAGACCCTCCCTGCCCGCAAACTGTCTCGCCAGAGTGGTGCATGCTCTGGTTATCTCCCACTTGGGAGATGTGGGGCTATGTGGGGCTACCTTTGAAGGTGACCCGGAAACTACAACTACAACTAATCCAGAATGCGGCTGCCAGACTGGTGACTGGGAGCGGCCGCAGAGACCACATAACACCAGTCTTGAAAGACCTACACTGGCTCCCAGTACATTTCCGAGCACAATTCAAAGTGTTGGTGCTGACCTTGAAAGCCCTAAATGGCCCAGTATCCCTGAAGGAGCGTCTCCACCCCCACCGTTCAGCCCGGACCCTGAGGTCCAGCGCTGAGGGCCTTCTGGCGGTTCCCTCCCTGCGAGAAGCGAGGTTACAGGGAACCGGGCAGAGGGCCTTCTCGGTAGTGGCACCCTCCCTGTGGAACGCCCTCTCATCAGATGTCAAGGAAATGAACAACTATCTGACTTTTAGAAGACATCTGAAGGCAGCCCTGTTTAGGGAAGTTTTTAAAGTTTGATGTTTTATCGTGTTTTTAATATTCCATTGGGAGCCGCCCAGAGTGGCTGGGGAAACCCAGCCAGATGGTAGGGTTATAAATAAGAAATTATTATTATTAGTAGTATTATTATTAGTATTATTAGTATTTATTATTACCACTGTACGTGAATCCAGCACTGCGCAGAAAGACATTGGTGCTCCCACAGTGTTTTATTATCATTGCCAAACGAAGAGGAGACATACCGGTATATCCCTTCTGCGTCTCTTCCTTTATTTATTATTTTATTATATATATTTTTTATTTTTATTATTTATTATATATAAGATCTCGCTCCCACCTTACTGCCAGCCCCATCACTCTCTGTCAGTGGGCTGGGGGGGCACCTATGGGGGCGATTCCTGGCCGGGGTCCCTCCATGCCTCTTTGACCGGCGCGGTCGATCCTCAGACTGATTCCTTGCCTTGCCTCATGCGCTATTTCGCGCCCATCGATTTCTCCCGGAGTAAATGAGTTTGTATGGATCATTCAGCGGGGAGGCTGGGTCTGCCCATTGGTTTAGGGCAGAGCGCATGGAGAAGGGGAGAAGGAGAGAGGATTTTTTTGGGGGGGGAGAGATGGGAGGCTGAGGGATTTGGTGGTGCATCTGGGTACGCATGTATTGGGTACATACATGCAGGAGGGAAGCATCGAGAGGCGCATGAAAGCTGCGTTTGAGCATATGAGGAAGAGAGAGAGAGCGCTGAACGGTCAGGATCAATGCTCGGGGTGTGAAGAGAATTAATGGGAGTCATGTAGCTTGGGATGTTAAGGGAAGATGGAGACGGGGAGAGACTCCCTCTGGGATGTGGCTGTGGCTAAATCCAACCCGACCAGGGCAAATACGAAGACCCACTGCATTGCCCCACGGCCACCCGTTTAATATCTGAACCTGATCCCAATTGGGTCCAGGCAGGGACGGAGCAACAGAGGTGGGGGGGCGGGCCGCCCCGGGCAGCGCCCTGGGGGGGTGACACTGGGCGGGGCCTGGCTTGCTTGGCCCAGGCGGAGGCGAGGGGCAGGCCAGCGAGGAGGGGTGGCACCCCTCCTAGCTGGCCCGCCCCTCGCCTCCGTGCCGCACCTCCGCCCACCCAGGTCAGCCCCAGCCGACCGCTGAAAAAAGCCCTTAAAAAAAAAAGCAAAAGCAAAAGAAAGGCTTTCCTTTCGCTTTTTTTAAAAGGGCTTTTTAAAGCGCTGGCCCGGTAGGGAGGGCGCCACCACCGAGAAGGCCCTCTGCCTGGTTCCCTGTAACCTCGCTTCTCGCAGGGAGGGAACCGCCAGAAGGCCCTTGGCGCTGGACCTCAGTGTCCGGGCTGAACGGTGGGGGTGGAGACGCTCCTTCAGGTCTACTGGGCCATTTAGGGCTTTCAACGTCAGCACCAACAAAATCAGGGGCACAGTTACCCCGTTCAGGACCAAGGAGTCCCCCACACCAGCCCGCCCCCTGTCCCCCCCCCCCAAAAAATAGTTCCTCTTCCTTCCTCTTCTTTTGCACCCAATGAGAGTCATTCTCAGAGCAGACTCCTGGAGATCAATAGGAGTATAGCATCTAGATCAAGGGAAGTAATAGTCCCACTGTGTTCCGCTCTGGTCAGACCTCACCTGGAATACTGTGTCCAGTTCTGGGCACCACAGTTAAAGAAGGATACGGACAAGCTGGAACGTGTCCAGAGGAGGGCAACCAAAATGGTCCAAGGCCTGGAAACGATGCCTTATGAGGAATGGCTTAGGGAGCTGGGTATGTTTAGCCTGGAGAAGAGAAGGTTCAGGGGTGATAGGATAGCCATGTTCAAATATATAAAAGGATGTCATATAGAGGAGGGAGAAAGGTTGTTTTCTGCTGCTCCAGAGAAGCGGACACAGAGCAATGGATTCAAACTACAAGAAAGAAGATTCCACCTAAACATTAGGAAGAACTTCCTGACAGTAAGAGCTGTTGGACAGTGGGATTTGCTGCCAAGGAGTGTGGTGGAGTCTCCTTCTTTGGAGGTGTTTAAGCAGAGGCTTGACAGCCACCTGTCAGGAATGCTTGGATGGTGTTTCCTGCTTGGCAGGGGGTTGGACTGGATGGCCCTTGGGGTCTCTTCCAACTCTAGGATTCTAGGATTCTATGAGATGTCTAATATAACTTGGTCGGATTATCAACCCATCAAAACGCAAGGATACCAGTCACCTCGGCGGGTCTACTCTGAGTTGAGCTGGCCACAGCCCAGATGACCCACAGCTTTCCCAAATATGGCTGCCCTTGCCTCCTTCATCTCTCCTTCCCTCTCTCCCTGCCCCACCTCCAGTCCTTTTCCTTCTCCTTCTCCTTCTCCTTCTCCTTCTCCTTCTCCTTCTCCTTCTCCTTCTTCTTCTTCTTCTTCTTCTTCTTCCTCCGCCCCCCCCAAACCGGCCAGCCCCACACGTGCCTATCGATCGGCATTCTGCAATGACCTTTTTCATTTGAATGCAATCTATTGACCTTCTTGACCCTGGCAGAGAAAAGGTCTCTTCTGAGGTCTCGGAGGTCACTAAGATGCTGACCAGCTCCTGTTGCCAAGGCGACTGACATCCATCCCACACCCCCACACCCCACCCCTCCGCTGCCCACTGTGCGGTGTGTCGGCGTGGTTGACGCAAGCAGGTGGGGAGGGAAGGGGGTGCTTGGACAGTGCAGGTGGGGGTGTGGAGTTGGGGGGGAACCCCAAAGCTCATCTAGTCTCACCCCCTGAAATGCAGTAACCCACAGGTAAGGAGAACCTTGTGGGCCCAGGGCAGGCTAGTCTCCGATAGCCGCAAAGACCCAACCTTAAATCCAACTCCGCAGCGTTACTCAAGCTGCTTTCTGCTTCCTCGCCGGCCTCGGTTGTTCCATCTGCAGCATGGGGCTAAGGCTGACCCAGCCTCTCTCAGCAGGAAAGTTCATCGGGTGTCCACACCAATAGCCTTTATTGGACAGGTTTTTGTTGTCCAGGTTGGGGGACAGATGCTCTTTCACTCCAAATAATAATAATTTATTATTTGTACCCCGCCCATCTGGCCACGTCTCCCCAGCCACTCTGGGCAGCTTCCAACAAATATCAAAATACATTAAAATAAATGACCACATGACCCGGAAGCTGTACGCCAGCTCCCTCGGGCAGTAAAGCGAGATGAGAGCAGCAACCCCAGAGTCGTTGAACCACAGAGCCTAGGGCTTGCCGATCAGAAGGTCGGTGGTTCGAATCCCCGTGACGGGGTGAGCTCCTGTTGCTCGGTCCCAGCTCCTGCCAACCTAGCAGTTCGAAAGCATGTCAAAGTGCAAGTAGATAAATAGGAACCGCTCTGGCGGGAAGGTAAACGGCGTTTCCGTGCGCTGCTCTGGTTCGCCAGAAGCGGCTTAGTCCTGCTGGCCACATGACCCGGAAGCTGTACGCCGGCTCCCTCGGCCAGTAAAGCGAGATGAGCGCCGCAACCCCAGAGTCGGACACGACTGGACCTAACGGTCAGGGGTCCCTTTACCTTGCACAAAACATCTCCATCGCCGTTCAGGCGAGAGGCATGTCCAGAGTTCAAAGACAGCAGAGGAGAATCCGGAGGCCACACAAAAGGCCCCAAGGGCCACATTGGCACCCACTAGTCCTGGACTTCCCCACCCAGGATCAATCGCCACCTTCAAATGTTTGCCGAGCCAATGATGGAGCAGAACCGTATTCAACTGTATCCTGGTTCGGATGGTCATTCCCCGGCCGGAACCCCTGGGATCCAGTGATATGGGCACGTCGCACAAGCAAACCCATGTTGCCAAATGCCATTTCTCCCCCCCCCCCGCAAAAAAAGGGGGGGGGAGATGAAGGGCTCCAGATCAAAGCCTTCCTAACCCAGAAGCCTACCCGGCTGCACCCCCTACTGCTCAGTGTGAACATTACACCTCAACTATAGGAAAAGGATGCGTAATGTAAAGGTAAAGGGACCACTGACCATTAGGTCCAGTCACGGACGACTCTGGGGTTGCGGCGCTCATCTCGCTTTACTGGCCGAGGGAGCCGGCATACAGCTTCCGGGTCATGTGGCCAGCAGGACTGAGCCGCTTCTGGCGAACCAGAGCAGCGCACGGAAACGCTGTATACCTCCACCCCTTTGAATGTGACCCAGAAACTACAACTAATCCAGAATGCAGCAGCCAGACTGGGGACTGGGAGCGGCCGCCGAGACCATATAACTCTGGTCCTGAAAGACCTACATTGGCTCCCAGGACGTTTCCGAGCACAATTCAAAGTGTTGGTGCTGACATTGAAAGCCCTAAACGGCCCAGTATCCCTGAAGGAGTGTCTCCACCCCCATCGTTCAGCCCGGACACCTGGGTCCATCTCTGAGGGCCTTCTGGCGGTTCCCTCCCTGCGAGAAGAGAGGTTACAGGGAACCAGGCACAGGGCCTTCTCAGTGGTGGCACCCTCCCATCAGATGTCAAGGAAATAAACAACTATCTGACTTTTAGAAGACATCTGAAGGCAGCCCTGTTTGGGGAAGCTTTTAATGTTTGGTGTTTTGTTGTGTTTTTAATATCCTGTTGGGAGCCGCCCAGAGTGGTTGGGGAAACCCAGCCAGATGGGCAGGGTATAAATAATAAATTGTTGTCATTATTATTGTTGTTGTTGTTATCCACCTGCAAAAAACCTTTTAATCTGCCAGCCACCTCGATCAGGAGGCCAGAAGGAGCTGCTGGTTCTGGCATTGACCCGAATCGAAGGCTAAAAGGCAGGCCAGAGTGCACTGCCCAGTTATCCTCAATTTAAGAATCGTAGAGTTGGAAGGGACACCCAAGGGTCATCCAATCCAACCCCCTGCAATGCAGGAAGCTCAGAAAAAAGCATCTCGGCAGATGGCCATCCAATCTCTGCCTGAAAAACTCCAAGAAACAGAGTCATAGAATCCTAGAGTTGGAAAAGACCCCAAGGGCCATCCAGTCCAACCCCCTGCCAAGCAGGAAACACCATCCAAGCATTCCTGACAGGTGGCTGTCAAGCCTCTGCTTAAAGACCTCCAAAGAAGGAGACTCCACCCCACTCCTTGGCAGCAAATTCCACTGTCGAACAGCTCTTACTGTCAGGAAGTTCTTCCTAATGTTTAGGTGGAATCTTCTTTCTTTAGTTTGAATCCATTGCTCCGTGTCCTCTTCTCAGGAGCAGCAGGAAACAACTTTTCTCCCTCCTCTATATGACATCCTTTTATATATTTGAACATGGCTATCATATCACCCCTTAACCTTCTCTTCTCCAGGCTAAACATACCCAGCTCCCTAAGCCGTTCCTCATAAGGCATAGTTTCCAGGCCTTGGACCATTTTGGTTGCCCTCCTCTGGACATGTTCCAGCTTGTCAGTATCCTTCTTGAACTGTGGTGCCCAGAACTGGACACAGTATTCCAGGTGGGGTCTGACCAGAGCGGAATACAGTGGTACTATTCCTTCCCTTGATCTAGATGCTATACTCCCATTGATGCAGCCCAGAATTGCATGGGCTTTTTGAGCTGCTGCATCACACTGTGGACTCATGTCAAGTTTGTGGTCTACCAAGACTCCTAGATCCTTTTCACATGTACTGCTCTCAAGCCAGGTGTCACCCATCCTGTATTTGTGCCTTTCATTTTTTTTGCCCAAGTGTAGTACTTTACATTTCTCCCTGTTAAAATTCATCTTGTTTGCTTTGAGTCCCTCTCTTCCTTCCTCTCTTCCTCCCTCCCTCTCTCTTTCTTCTGCCCATCCTCATCCTAACCCCCTCCACGTGGCGCTGGGGCTCGTGCCCACAAACTGCAGCTGCCTCGCCACCTCGTAAACGATCTCCCGCCCCCTCTCCGAACATCCAATTTCCGAAACGGTGACGTCCTAAACGGAAAGGTCACGGCGAGGAGGGGAGGAGATCAAGCTGAAAGGCCGAGAGGTCAGAGGTGGCGACCTGGGGGTTTGCCAGATGCCAGCAAATCGTTTAAAGTGGGGGGTGGGTGGGTGGGCGAGGAGCGACGTCCGAATCCCTGGGCTCATCCATACGGTCCTTGGAGGTGGGGTGGAAGCATCCCATAATTCAAGGCGTCCTCCATAATTCCCCCATACCTTGTCCTCCTCCAAATGACCACCGCGGCACATTTCCCCCTCCCTCGAACTGGATTCTCTCCTGCTTTCAGAGCAGGGTTAGGGTAAGAGTAGGGAGAGGCAGCGGTTGTGTAGTGGTTAGAGTGCCGGACTTGGGGTACAGAAACCCACACTCATCCTATGAAGCTCATTGAGTGTGACCTTGGAAGCTGGCCACTGCCTCTCTAGGTGGTTTGGGGGATTAAACGAGGCAGGGGAGAACTGTTATTATTATTATTAATAATTAATAATTACAAATAATTTATTATTTGTACCCCGCCCATCTGGCTGGGTTTCCCCAGCCACTCTGGGCGGCTTCCAACAGAACATTAAAATACAATAATCTATTCAACATTAAAAGCCTCCCTAAACAGGGCTGCCTTCAGATGTCTTCTAAAGGTCTGGTAGTTGTTGTTCTCTTTGACCTCTGCTGGGAGGGTGTTCCACAGGGCGGGCGCCACCACCGAGAAGGCCCTCTGCCTGGTTCCCTGTAGCTTTGCTTCTCGCAGGGAGGGAACCGCCAGAAGGCCCTCGGCGCTGGACCTCAGTGTCCGGGCTGAACGATGGGGGTGGAGACGCTCCTTCAGGTATACAGGACCGAGGCCGTTTAGGGCTTTAAAGGTCAGCACCAACACTTTGAATTGTGCTCGGAAACGTCCTGGGAGCCAATGTAGTTCTCTCAGGACCGGTGTTATGTGGTCCCAGCGGCCACTCCCAGTCCCCAGTCTAGCTGCCGCATTCTGGATTAGTTGTAGTTTCCGGGTCACCTTCAAAGGTAGCCCCACGTAGAGCGCATTGCAGTAGTCCAAGCGGGAGATAACCAGAGCATGCACCACTCTGGCAAGACAGTCTGCGGGCAGGGAGGGTCTCATCCTGCGTACCAGATGGAGCTGCCCTGGACAAAGAATTAACCTGCGCCTCCATGGACAGCTGTGAGTCCAAAATGACTCCCAGGCTGCGCACCTGGTCCTTCAGGGGCACAGTGACCCCATTCAGGATCAGGGAGTCCCCCCACACCCACTCGCACCCTGTCCCCCAAAAACAGCACTTCTGTCTTGTCAGGATTCAACCTCAATATTATTATTCAATATTATTATTATTATTATTATTATTATTATTTGTTTGTTTATTTATTTATTACTTATACCCCGCCCATCTGGCCAGACCTCCCCAGCCACTCCGGGCATCTCCCAACAGGATATTAAAAACCTACTTTATAGTCCAGCTCTCACTTCCATACATCACTACTGGGAAAACCACACTTATTAAGCAGTTTTATTTTCTGGGCATCTGCCGCCCCTTAACGGCAGATCGTTGCATTGCACCCTCTTTCCTAACACTGGGACTTGCAGATGTCGAAGGAAACTGAATATTGAAAGGTTAGGGACCAGTGACGGATTTACGTATAAGCTAAACAAGCTCTAGCTTAGGGCCCCACTCTCTTGGCCCCCCCCCAAAAAAAAATTAAAGGAAAAAACAACAACTGGATGTACATTTCCAAAATATAAGATAAAAAACAAATGAAATAAAACCTACATCCAGCAACAGTGTTTTGTGTTGTGTAGGCTCCTATTATGTAAGTCAGTGTTTCCCAACCTAATCTAGGCAACGGCACACTTGAATCAATGAAAAAATCTCGCGGCACACCGCTCCTCCCCCACCCGGCTGTGCCGGGTCTCCTGACCCAGAGTTACCTCTGGGATCAGCTGTAGCGCGGCGCGCGCGAGGCTTCCGGTCGGGATTCTCGCGCGAGGCTGCTGTTGCTGCTGCTGCAGCAGCCAAGGGAGCAGCGCCGCCCTGGCTTCCGCTTCGCCGCCGGGCTCCAGCAGCGCCGCCGCCACGGTCCTGTGCAGCCCTGGGCTGCAGGTCCCTTTTTCCGCGGCACATCAGCCGGTGTCTCGCGGCACACTAGTGTGCCGCGGCACACCGGTTGGGAAACGCTGATGTAAGTCATGGGCCCCGCCTGCTAGCCTGCTCCCTAAAATATCCCTGCTTTGCTCCTTTCTATATGTAGGGTGCCTACATTCTGCCATTTATCATTATTGGTAGTTTGCATCATATATTTACACCTATTGTTATTTCAGGTGATAGCAAGTTTCTTGAGACCGGATTATGAGTCTTTGTCAATTGTCTTTCTAAAGGAACTTTTGTTCTCGCCAAATGCCCATGTGTTTGCGTTATTAAGTTTACGAATAAAAAAATCATTTTAAGTTAGGGCTTCATTATTATTTCACTATTAATATACTTCTTAAATTGTATTTCACCATTACTATAAGCTAAAGCTAAAGGAACCCCTGACCATTAGGTCCAGTCGTGTCCGACTCTGGAGTTGCGGCGCTCATCTCGCTTTACTGGCCGGCGTACAGCTTCTGGGTCATGTGGCCAGCAGGACTAAGCCACTTCTGGCGAACCAGAGCAGCGCACGGAAACGCCGTTTACCTTCCCGCCGGAGCGGGACCTATTTATCTACTTGCACTTCGACGTGCTTTCGAACTGCTAGGTTGGCAGGAGCAGGGACCGAGCAACAGGAGCTCACCCCGTCACGGGGATTCGAACTGCCGACCTTCTGATCAGCAAGCCCTAGGCTCTGTGGTTTAACCCACAGCGCCACCTGGGTCCCCACCATTACTATACTTCTTCTTAATTGTATTTCAGTTCAACAATTACTTTGATAAAATACATAGTTTGTTATGTGCAAATGGCTTTAGATACCTATCAGGTGCATCAATGACCATCTAGCATATATTCCACACACAAAACAGTGACAATTTGTTGTTGACAAAGGACAGCCGCACATAGAAAGGGCCCCATTACCTTCAGGAGCTGAGGGCCGCATCAAACCTAAATCTGGCCCTGGGTTTGGGACAGATAAAAAAAAGTCCTTCTTCACGAAGCACTTGGTTTAACTACGGAACTCACTGCCACAGGAATGAATCACCTAAATGGCTTTAAAAGAGGAATGGACAGATCCCTCTGTCAGGGGTGCTCTAGCGGAGATTGCTGCATTGCAGGGGGGTTGGACTGGATGACCCTTGGGGTCCCTTTCAAAGAATCTATGATTCTATGATTCCAACCACGGAGGCAGAGTACAGCCTCCATGGAGAGCCTTCTCCTCCTCCAATAATTTGTCCTGTTCTCTGTTAAAGCCATCCAAGTTTGCAGACCCTCCAAGTGTCCCTATTTTCCAGGGACGGTCTCGGATTTACAAAAGCTGACCTGGTTTTTTTATTTGATCCCACAATGTCCCACTTTTTTTTAGGACGTCCCTATTTTCAGGGGAGAAACGTTGTAGGGGATAATAATAATAATAATAATAATAATAATAATAATAATAATAAATTCCAGTTACAGGTAGGTAGCCGTGTTGGTCTGCCATAGTCAAAACAAAATTAAAAATAAAAAAATCCTTCCAGTAGCACTTTAGAGACCAACTAAGTTTGTTCTTAGGGGACGCGGGTGGCGCTGTGGGTTAAACCACAGAGCCTAGGGCTTGCCGATCAGAAGGTCGGCGGTTCGAATCCCCGCGACGGGGTGAGCTCCCGTTGCTCGGTCCCAGCTCCTGCCCACCTAGCAGTTCGAAAGCACGTCAAAGTGCAAGTAGATAAATAGGTACCGCTCCGGCGGGAAGGTAAACGGCGTTTCCGTGTGCTGCTCTGGTTCGCCAGAAGCGGCTTAGTCCTGCTGGCCACATGACCCGGAAGCTGTACGCCGGCTCCCTCGGCCAATAAAGCGAGATGAGTGCTGCAACCCCAGAGTCGTCCGCGACTGGACCTAACGGTCGGGGGTCTCTTTACCTAAGTATGTTCTTGGTATGAGCTTTTGTGTGCATGCACACTTCTTCTGAAGAATATCTGAAGAAGTGTGCATGCACACGGAAGCTCATACCAAGAACAAACTTAAGTGGTCTCTAAGGTGCTACTCGAAGAAATTTTTTATTTTTTATTTTGTTAATAATAATAATAATGTGTCATTCTGCACAACTGCCAGCAGGTGGCGAAAGAGACTTTATCATGATGGTCAATTGATGATTTGGGAGTTTGGGGTTTTCCGACCTAAAAGAAGCTGGGATTTGGCATGCAGGGAATTCTCCCTTGCTTCCTGCAACCTCTGTCGGCTGTCTCTTGAAACGCGAGAGTAACTGTACGGGGCCTATCATTTGCTGTGCGTTTTTGCTGAGAAATGCCAGAAACTAGCCGCCCTCTCTGGTCCAGGTTTGGATTTGATATCCTGCTTTCTAATGTTTAGGTGGAATCTTCTTTCTTGTAGTTTGAATCCATTGCTCCGTGTCCGCTTCTCTGGAGCAGCAGAAAATAACCTTTCTCCCTCCTCTATATGACACATCCTTTGATATATTTGAACATGGCTATCCTATCACCCCTTAACCTTCTCTTCTCCAGGCTAAACATACCCAGCTCCCTAAGCCGTTCCTCATAAGGCATCGTTTCCAGGCCTTGGACCATTTTGGTTGCCCTCCTCTGGACACGTTCCAGCTTGTCAGTATCCTTCTTGAACTGGGGTGCCCAGAACTGGACTCAGTATTCCAGGTGAAGTAATGGGGAGAACAAGCCAGCCAGCTGCAATCGGTGGCCTGAAAATGACTGTGTATTCCCACAAACACCCCCCCCCAAAAAAAGCCCCTTGCAACCATGAACTTTATCTGGGCTCGCGTCAAACTCAGTTAAAACCTCTGCCTTGGCCCGAAGGCTGCGGTTGGGCTCCCTCGGGCGGAAGTAATGGACTGTGACATACCAGCCGAAAAAGCCGCTTGCCAAACAATGGGGACTGATGGCAAGGACGCGGAGAATCCTTTCTCACCCTGCGCAATTTGCCGCCACTGGCCTCCAAGACCTGCCAGTGTCGCAACACTCTCCGGAGCGCCAAGACTGGTCCCAGCAGCTGTCCGGACCGAAATCAGAGCCGCCAAGTCGGAAGGGACCCCGACGGTCATCTAGTCCAACCGCCTACAATGCAGGGATCTTCTGCCCAACGTGGGGCTCGGCCCAGTATCCCTGATACTGTGCTTTCGGCTTGGTTTGCTAGTTGCGCAGCCAGGGAGAGGAAGGCACTACAGAAGGTCATAACCACAGCCCGGAAGATTACTAGTCATCCTCTCCCATCCTTGGAAGAACGATACAGTTCCTGTTGCCTTAAAAAAGTAAATAATATTTTACAGGGTCCATCTCATCCGGGATATAGTCTCTTTGCACCACTGCCTTCGGGCAAGAGATATAGAAGAATTAAATCAAGAACAAATAGATTAAAAAACAGTTTCTATCCAAAAGCAAAAAAGGGACCCAGGTGGCGCTGTGGGTTAAACCACAGAGCCTAGGGCTTGCCGATCAGAAGGTCGGCGGTTCGAATCCCCGCGACGGGGTGAGCTCCCGTTGCTCGGTCCCTTCTCCTGCCAACCTAGCAGTTCGAAAGCACGTCCAAGTGCAAGTAGATAAATAGGTACTGCTCCGGCGAGAAGGTAAACGGCGTTTCCGTGCGCTGCTCTGGTTCGCCAGAAGCGGCTTTGTCATGCTGGCCACATGACCCAGAAGCTGTACGCCAGCTCTCGGCCAATAAAGCGAGATGAGCGCCGCAACCCCAGAGTCGGACACGACTGGACCTAATGGTCAGGGGTCCCTTTACCTTTACCTTATCCAAAAGCAATAACCATCTTAAATGCTGTAACTAGATAATATGACCTTGGAGAGTTGTGATGGGTGTGTACGCATGTGCATGTGTGGCTGAAAATGTGTTTCTTTGTGCTGTTTTTTTGTTTTGTTATTATGGGATGACATCCAATTTCGTTTCACTTGTACAACGTTGTACTTGTACAACGACAATAAAGAAATTTTATCTTATCTTATCTGAAGCAGCGTCTCCACCCCGGACACCAGGGTCCATCTCCCGAGGGCCTTCTGACCGTTCCCTCCCTGCGAGAACCGAGGTTGCAGGGAACCAGGCAGAGGGCCTTCTCGGTGGTGGCTCCCTCTCCCATCAGATGTTAAGGAAATAAACAACTATCTGACTTTTACAAGACATATTGAAGGCAGCCCTGTTTAGTTTTTTTTAATGTTTGATGTTTCATTGTGTTTTTAATATTCTGTTGGGAGCTGCCCAAAGTGGCTGGGGAAACCCAGCCAGATGGGCGGGGTATAAGTAATAAATTATTATTACTAAAATTATTGTTATGGCATCTTTGTCTGAGGGAAGAGGAGGTTTGCGAGACTCTGCGAGCTGCAGGCGTAAAAGTCAGCCAGGAAGGAAGGGGCAAAGTCGCTGAAAGAGGGGGGAGTCTTTGGCAAAGTAGTATGGTGGCTAACAGATTGAGGTTGAATTCTGACAAGACAGAAGTACTGTTTTGGGGGGACAGGGGACAGGCAGGTATGGGGGACTCCCTGGTCCTGAATGGGGTAACTGTGCCCCCAAAGGACCAGGTGCGCAGCCTGGGAGTCATTTTGGACTCACAGCCGTCCATGGAGGCGCAGGTCAATTCTGTGTCCAGGGCGGCTGTCTACCAGCTCCATCTGGTACGCAGGATGAGACCCTCCCTGCCCGCAGATTGTCTCGCCAGAGTGGTGCATGCTCTAGTTATCTCCCGCTTGGACTACTGCAATGCGCTCTCTGTGGGGCTACCTTTGAAGATCACCCGGAAACTACAACTAATCCAGAATGCGGCAGCTAGACCGGGGACTGGGAGAGGCCGCTGAGACCATATAACGCTGGTCTTGAAAGACCTCTATTGGCTCCCAGTACGTTTCCGAGCACAATTCAAAGTGTTGGTGCTGACCTTGAAAGCCCTAAACGGCCCAGCGTCCCTGAAGGAGCGTCTCCACCCCCATCGTTCTGCCCGGACACTGAGGTCCATCTCCGAGGGCCTTCTGGCGGTTCCCTCCCTGCGAGAAGCCAAGCTACAGGGAACCAGGCAGAGGGCCTTCTCAGTGGTGGCGCCCTCTCCCGTCAGATGTCAAGGAAATAAGCAGCTATCCTATTTTTAAGAGACATCTGAAGGCAGCCCTGTTTAGGGATGTTTTTAATGTTTAACGCTGTATTGTTTTTAACACTTGATTGGGAGCCGCCCAGAGTGGTTGCGGAAACTCAGCCAGATGCGCGGGGTACAAATAATAAATTATTATTATTATTATTATAGTACTGGGGGTGCAGAGGTCACAGGCGGGGGCGGGGGGGTTAAATGGGAAATAAGGGCAAAATGTTTTGCAGCCGTCCAGGAAATTGGCTTCTGCAGTTGAACCCACGGAATTTAAGAGAGATCCTCGTGGGCCCAGGGCGCCCCTGTTTCTAGGCCTTTTGTCCTGGGGGGGGCACACTGCCGCCATCTGCAGAGACGGAAGAAAATGGAGGACGTTTGAAGACAAGGGCCCCGGCAAAGAACTCTCCTCCGTCTTCGTCTTGGAAAAACACTGCAGCAAAAAAGAAGAAAAAAAATTAGCAGCACTGCAGTCATTAATATGCAAAAATGCAAATGAGGAGGTAATTAAGCTGCAGTCCTCTGGAGGATATTTCCATCATAATGAATTCTATTGTCAGGGAGGAAAAGGCAGCCAGGCACAGTGATGGTAGCTTTATATTCGGGGGATCGGAATGGGGTGCCCTCTAGACACCCACTTTTTTCCGGGGTGGGTCGTTTCCAGGGAGGGAGAGCCTAGGGGGAACAGCTTGCCTCCCTGCTCAGGTGCGAAGTACGTGCGGCGATGTGGGGCTCCCGAGTGGGGCGGGAATAAAAGAGCTTTCTCTTCTTCGCTTCCCCCCCCCCGCAAAAAACCACCACCGTCACGAGCTCAGAATATTGGAAATCGCCACACGTGGGGAGACGTTGAGAGGCTGCACGACGAGGATGTGGCCTCTTGCGCGGCGATAGAATCGCAGGAGCGTCGAGTCGGAGAGGGACCCCGGGGGGTCATCTAGCCCAACCCCCTGCAATGCAGGGGTCACGACCCGAGAACCCACCCCACCTCCGTTTAAAAACATCCCAGGGCGGAGAATCGGCCACCTTCGACCCTTGCGTTCCCTTCCACCTTTGCAATTCCATAATTCTGCTATTTTATGTCCGTTCCACGGTCAAACAGCCCCGACCCCCGGAGAGGCCTTCTTCTAAAAGTCAGGTGGTTGTTTGTCTCCTTTACATCTGATGGGAGGGCGTTTCACAGGACGGGCGCCACCACCGAGAAGGCCCTCTGCCTGATTCCCTGTAACCTCGCTCCTCGCAGGGAGGGAACCGCCAGAAGGCCCTCGGAGCTGGACCCCGGTGTCTGGGGTGGAGACGCTCCTTCAGGGATACTGGGCCATTCAGGGCTTCCAAGGTCAGCACCAACACTTTGAATTGTGCTCGGAAACATCCTGGGAGCCAATGCAGGTCTTTCAGGACCAGTGTTATGTGGTCTCGGCGGCCGCTCCCAGTCCCCAGTCTGGCTGCCGCATGGTCAGAGATTCTGGGAGTTGGGGTTTGGCAACATCTCACTGCGAGAGGCAGTGAAGGATAGGCGTGCCTGGCGTGCTCTGGTCCATGGGGTCACGAAGAGTCGGACACGACTGAACAACATCTTCCAATTCCTGATAGGAGATGCCACGGACCCACGAAGAAGAAGAGTTTGGATTTGATATCCCGCTTTATCACTCCCCAAAGGAGTCTCCAAGCGGCTCACACTCTCCTTTCCCTTCCTCCCCCACAACAAACCCTCTGTGAGGTGAGTGGGGCTGAGAGACTTCAGAGAAGTGGGACTAGCCCAAGGTCACCCAGCAGTTGCATGTGGAGGAGCGGAGACGCAAACCCGGTTCCCCAGATTATGAGTCCACCGCTCTTAACCACTACACCACGCTGGCTCCAGCACCAAGCCCCGGTCCCTCTCCTAGAAAGCATGCAAGCTCCTGGTCCTCATGGTTTTGAATAAATGGGCCGGTTCACATCGGAATCTAGGAAGTGGCCTTATTATACCAAGTGAGATCGCTGGTACATCGAGTTCAGTATTGTCTACACTGGCCGGCGGTGTCTTTCCCGGGTTTCAGACAGAGGGATGTCCCCAGACCTACCTGGAAATGCTCGGGGGTCTTGTGCTTCCGTCTCTGAGCCGCAGCCCTTCCCCCGCCCCCCCCCAAATTCCCTGCCCAGCCCCCCCCACCCCCCCCCCAGCCATCAATCTTCTGTCTGGCACATGGAAGGCAGCTGCCTTGACGTATCAAGTTATGGGTTCCTTTGCTGGGAGATGGGCGAGAGATTTCGCCCGTGCGCACAGCCCGGGGGGTGGGGGGGTCCGAGAGGTGGCAGGAAGGGCGGGGCAAGCCGATGAACAGAAGAAAGCGGGGTGTTGGGGGGGAAAGGCTGGTCCCCAAGGAAGCGCAATGTCTGGGGGGGGGGTCGGACACACTGCGTAATATACACATGGGCGACGTTTCCTCCGAGAGCGAAACAGTTCGCAGAGGCTCTTGGTTTTTACAATGGGGGGGGGAATAGGAACTTGTGGGGATGCCTATGGTGGAGCAGCTGTGGTTGTGGGGAGGGGGGAGGGGGAGAAAGGAGATGACAGGTGCGTGGCAAGAGACTGTGTGTGTGTGTGTCTGTGTGTGTGAGAGAGAGAGAAACCGTAAGCGTTTCCGCACAGCTCTGCGACAGGCCTCCAAAACCATCCCCTCTTCTCTCCTATTCCACCCGTCGTAAAAGTCCTTTATCACGTCTCTGAATTTTGCCACACCTTGGCCAGTCTATCTGTCTGTCTATCAGGACTGCCACCTCATCCCAGTGCCCGGGGGTGCCCGGGGTCATGTTGTGCAGATGCCTGATTATCGTCTTCCAAAGCAGCTCCTCTGTTCTGAACTTAAAAACGGAAAGCGTAATGCTGGCGGTCAACAAAAGAGGTTTAAAGACTCTCTCAAGGCAAATCTTTAAAAGGGTATTTGTTGTTGAGTCATTTAGTCATGTCCGACTCTTCGTGACCCCCTGGACCAGAGCACGCCAGGCACTCCTGTCTTCCACTGCCTATCATCCATCTATCTATCGATCAATCTATTGATCTATCGATTTATCGATCTATCGATCTATCTGCCTGTTGTTGTTGTTGTTGAGTCATAAGTCGTGTCCGCCTCTTCGTGACCCCCTGGACCAGAGCACACCAGGCACTCCTGTCTTCCACTGCCTATCATCTATCTATCTATCTATCTATCTATCTATCTATCTATCTGCCTGTTGTTGTTGTTGCTTAGTTGTTTAGTCGTGTCCGCCTCTTCGTGACCCCCTGGACCAGACCACGCCAGGCACTCCTGTCTTCCACTGCCTATCTATCTATCTATCATCTATCTATCTATCTATCTATCTATCTATCTATCTATCTGTCTTGCTATCATCTATCTATCTATCTATCTATCTGCCTGTTGTTGTTGTTGAGTCGTTTAGTCGTGCCCGCCTCTTCGTGACCCCCTGGACCAGAGCACGCCAGGCCCTCCTGTCTTCCCCTGCCTCCCGCAGTTTGGTCAGACTCATGTTGGTCGCTTCGAGAACACTTTCCCACCATCTCGTCCTCTGCCGTCCCCTTCTCCTTGCGCCCTCCATCTTTCCCAACATCAGGGTCTTTTCCAGGGAGTCTTCTCTTCTCATGAGGTGGCCAAAGTCTTGGAGCCTCAGCTTCAGGATCTGTCCTTCCAGTGAGCACTCCGGGCTGATTTCCTTCAGAATGGAGAGGTTTGATCTTCTTGCAGTCCATGGGACTCTCCAGAGTCTCCTCCTGCACCAGAATTCAAAAGCATCCATTCTTTGGCGATCAGCCTTCTTTATGGTCCAGCTCTCACTTCCGTACATTACTACTGGGAAAACCAGAGCTTTAACTATACGGACCTTTGTTGGCAAGGTGATGTCTCTGCTTTTTAAGATGCTGTCTAGGTTTGTCATTGCTTTTCTCCCAAGAAGCAGGCGTCTTCTAATTTCGTGACTGCTGTCACCATCTGCAATGATCATGGAACCCAAGAAAGTGAAATCTCTCACTGCCTCCATTTCTTCCCCTTCTATTTGCCAGGAGGTGATGGGACCAGTGGCCATGATCTTAGCATGATCTTTCAGCCTTGGACCGGTCCACCATCCCTCAGACCATGTAGTGGGCCGGACTATTTGGGGGGGGGGATGAACAAATTCCTATGCCCCACAAATAACCCAGAGATGCGCTTTAAATAAAAGGACACATTCTACTCATGTAAAAACACGATGATTCCCGGACCGTCCGCGGGCCAGAATGAGAAGGCGATTGGGCCGCATCTGGCCCACGGGCCTTAGGTTGCCTACCCCTGACCTAGACCAGCATCCTGTTTCCTCTAGGGCTGCCATACGTCTGGGTTTTCACGGAAAAGGTCCGGGAATCGGGCAGGAAAATAGCGTCCAGGCGGGTTTTCGGCCAGCCAGCAAAATGTCCAGGCATATCGCAACGAAGGCAGTAGAGTTTTTTAAAAAATCATTTAAAAAAATCAAAAAAAGGCCAAAAAAATTCCTGGGAGATGTTGCCCATGCCTGTTGGGGGAGCTCAACAGCTTCTGGATTTTCGCTCACAGTGACCGTTCCTGCTCTGACCATGGAGACAGGGTACTGCAGTTGTTTTAAGAGAGGCGTTTCGCCTTCCTCTAAGATAATTCCCCTTCTGGGGAGAGGATGGTGCTGTTCTGGGAGCGCTGCTTAGAAAGAGGAAGGTAGAGGTGGCGGGACCCCAGAGACACTACATGCTAATTCGGACGGCAGCGTGGGTTTCCCCCAACTCAGTTGCGGGATCGAGGGGGTGGCAACCTCCACCCTCTGCCAGGTGACTCTCGCCAGGCCCTTCTGGGCTTCCCTTTGACCTTTGAAGAGTTTTGGTTGTGATCTCCCGCTTTATCACTCCCCGAAGGAGTTTCCAAGCGGCTCACATTCTCCTTTCCCTTCCTGCCCCACAACAAACACTCTGTGAGGTGAGTGGGGCTGAGAGACTTCAGAGAAGTGGGACTAGCCCAAGGTCACCCAGCAGTTGCATGTGGAGGAGCGGAGACGCAAACCCGGTTCCCCAGATTATGAGTCCACCGCTCTTAACCACTACACCACGCTGGCTCCAGCACCAGGCCCCGGTCCCTCTCCTAGAAAGCATGCAAGCTCCTAGTCCTCATGGTTTTGAATAAATGGGCCGGTTCACATCGGAATCTAGGAAGTGGCCTTATTATACCAAGTGAGATCGCTGGTACATCGAGTTCAGTATTGTCTACACTGGCCGGCGGTCTCTCTCCCGGGTTTTAGACAGAGGGATGTCCCCAGACCTTCTGAGATTTGTGCTAGGGCCACGTCCTCAGGCTTGCAATAAGAAGAGTTTGGATTTGATATCCCGCTTTATCACTCCCCGAAGGAGTCTCCAAGCGGCTCACAATCTCCTTTCCCTTCCTGCCCCACAACAAACCCTCTGTGAGGTGAGTGGGGCTGAGAGACTTCAGAGAAGTGGGACTAGCCCAAGGTCACCCAGCAGCTGCATGTGGAGGAGAGGAGACGCGAACCCGGTTCCCCAGATTACGAGTCCACCGCTCTTAACCACTACACCACACTGGCCCTTTTGCAAAGCCATACTTCTCTCTAGCTCTGTGCAGAAGACTTGGAATATAAATTTGAAATGGGTAAGGCTTATGGCTTCCCTGGGCAAAGGAGAGAGACAGAGAGAGAGAGAGAGAGTGAGAGGGGGGTATTGTTGTGTTTTGTTTTGTTTTGCTGTGTTGTGTTGTTTCATCCCCTCCAATATTTATCCGATGAAAATAAGGACGTCCTGTTCCATTCCCTCCAACATTTCTCCCGTAAAAACGTTGGAGGGGATGGAATAGGATGTCTCTATCTTCACAGGAGTTTGGCGCTTTTGTTTTTGCTATTTATCTTGCGGTTTTGTTTTTGAGGCTTTTTCAGTTAATTTGTTTTTGCGACTGTGCGGAACCCAGTTCAGCTACTGATGGATGGATGGATTGTGTGACTGCGGAAATGGATAAAAGCCCCCCATCCAAACAATGACTATCATCAGTGCAGCTAAGAAAAAAAAATAATTTTCATTTTTATCGTCCACAATGCTGTCTTATTTATTTTATAGTACAGTACATTGATTCTTGCTTTCATTTTATGGTCTCGTTAGATAGCAAAATTCCTGTCCAATTGCTGTTTTAGGGGTTGTTTTTAAAAGTCTGGAACGGATTGATCCGTTTTGCATGACTTTCTATGGGAAAGCACGCCTTGGTTTCGGAACGCTTTGGTTTTGGAACGGAATTTCCGGAACGGATTAAGTTTGAGAACCAAGGGACCACCGTATCCATTTATGACACATGTTTAAAGGAGTGAACAAAGAAAGGTCTGTCTCCCCCCCCCCTTCACACTGTCACCCAGCTCTTGAACTGCTTCTCCTTTCTGCACCCTCCCCCCCCACAAAGTGAGGGGGGGACCCACCGCAAGGAAGGTTACCCACACCTAAATTTAGAGGTGGCAGAGGGCCGTTGGCACCCCCCGCCCACCCACCGTTCCCTCGAGAGGCGGTGGAGAAACGAAAAGAGAAGCGACCGGGTTTTGCGTGTGTGTTGGGGGGGGCGGGGGTGACCAGAAAGAGACGATGCCACCTGCAAGGGACCAGCAAACTTTCTACCCATGTGGAACCCTTTTTCTTTCCATCTGAGGTTAACCACAGACTTACCTCTCCAGGCTGAATCTTCAGCAGAGCTTTTGAGCGTTTCTCACGGAAGCAGTGCTGGATTTACGTAGAAGCTCAACAAGCTATAGCTTAGGGCCCCACTCTCTTGGGGACCCCCCAAAAAATTAAAGGGGAAAAAACTGGATGTACATTTCCAAAATATTATCTGTCTATATCTATCTATCTATCTATCTATCTATCTATCTATCTATCTATCTATCTATGCCAATGCCGGCTTTACCTAGAAGCTCAACAAGCTATAGCTTAGGGCCCCGCTCTCTTGGGGACCCCCCACAAAAATTAAAGGGGAAAAAACTGGATGTACATTTCCAAAACATTATCTATCTATATCTATCTATCTATCTATCTATGCCAGTGCCGGATTTACGTAGAAGCTCAACAAGCTATAGCTTAGGGCCAATGACTGTAATAAAAACTACTACTAGGGCCCCAATCTCTTGAGGCCCCCAATCCATTGAGGCCCCAATCTCTTGAGGCCCCCCAAAATAATTTAAAGGGGAAAAACAACACTGGGTGTACATTTCTAAAATATAAGATAAAAAACAAATGAAATAAAACCTACACACAGCAACAGTGTTTTGTGTTGTGTAGGCTCCTGTGATGTAAGTCATGGGCCCCGCCTGCTAGCCTGCCCCCTAAAATATCCTTGGTTTGCTCCTTTCTATATATAGGGTGCCGACATTCTGCATGGACTGGTTGCATGGCCACATGCGCAAATGGCTTGAGATACCTATGAGGTCCATCAATGACCATATAGCATATATTCAGCACAAAAAACAGCAGCAATTTGTTGTTGAACAAAGGACAGCTGGGCATATAAAGGACCTCATCGAACCTAAATTGCGTTTGTGGCACAATCCATCCTATCTGGATAGGAATAGAATCCTAGAATCCTAGAGTTGGAAGAGACCCCAAGGGCCATCCAGTCCAACCCCCTGCCAAGCAGGAAACACCATCCAAGCATTCCTGACAGGTGGCTGTCAAGCCTCTGCTTAAAGACCCCCAAAGAAGGAGACTCCACCACACTCCTTGGCAGCAAATCCCACTGTCAAACAGCTCTTACTGTCAGGAAGTTCTTCCTAATGTTTAGGTGGAATCTTCTTTCTTGTAGTTGGAATCCATTGCTCCGTGTCCGCTTCTCTGGAGCAGCAGAAAACAACCTTTCTCCCTCCTCTCTATGACATCCTTTTATATATTTGAACATGGCTATCATATCACCCCTTAACCTTCTCTTCTCCAGGCTAAACATACCCAGCTCCCTAAGCCGTTCCTCATAAGGCATCGTTTCCAGGCCTTGGACCATTTTGGTTGCCCTCCTCTGGACACGTTCCAGCTTGTCAGTATCCTTCTGGAACTGTGGTGCCCAGAACTGGACACAGTATTCCAGGTGAGGTCTGACCAGAGCGGAATACAGTGGTACTATTCCTTCCCTTGATCTAGATGCTATACTCCTATTGATGCAGCCCAGAATTGCATGGACTTTTTTAGCTGCTGCATCACACTGTGGACTCATGTCAAGTTTGTGGTCTACCAAGATTCCTAGATCCTTTTCACATGTACTGCTCTCAAGCCAGGTGTCACCCATCCTGTATTTGTGCCTTTCATTTTTTTTGCCCAAGTGTAGTACTTTACATTTCTCCCTGTTAAATGACCATATAGCCTGCTCCATCTCTCCATCCCAAGACAGAACCAACCAGGGGGATCTTCCTGCGCTCTCTCTCTCTCTGGCAAACCTTTCCACCTCTGTTGGCAACAGCTGCAAGACTTATAGAGTCCCCCGCCCCTCCCTCCCTCCTCACCACCCTGTTCCCTTCCCTTCTTCCCCTCTTTCCCCCTCTCTACCAAGTGTGATCGCCTCATCCTTCTCCCTTTCCCGCCGGCCACCCTTCCCCCTAGAACGGAGGAAAGGCAGCCCTCGCCAGGCCTGCCTCCCTTTCTGGCTGACGTATGAAAAAAAACGGGGAGCTGAAGATGTGAGACGGCAGCTGTGATGTGGCACGGAGCCAGCCCTCCTTCGTTCTGAGCGAGACTTTGTCTTTCGGGAGAAGAAAAGAGGGAGATGGAGAAAGAGAGAGAATAAAGGCCAAACCGAAGGATCTCCGCTCGCAGGCTAGTTGCCTTCTCAGGCCGAAGTTTCTAGTCCGCCTTGAATGCAGGGCCCATATTGCAACAGGGGGCGGGCAGGTGTGGGGGACTCCCCGGTCCTGAATGGGGTCACTGTGCCCCTGAACGACCAGGTGCGCAGCCTGGGGGTCATTTTGGACTCACCGCTGTCCATGGAGGCGCAGGTCAATTCTGTGTCCAGGGCGGCTTTCTCCCAGCTCCACCTGGTACGCAGGATGAGACCCTCCCTGCCCACAGACTGTCTTGCCAGATCAAGGCATGTTTGTGGTGGAAGGACAGATAGGTAAAGGGGTGAAGGGGACCCCTGACCATTAGGTCCAGTCGCGGATGACTCTGGGGTTGCGGCGCTCATCTCGCTTTACTGGCCGAGGGAGCCAGCGTGCAGCTTCCGGGTCATGTGGCCAGCAGGACTAAGCCGCTTCTGGCGAACCAGAACAGCGCACGGAAACGCCGTTTACCTTCCCACCAGAGCGGTTCCTATTTATCTACTTGCACTTTGTACTTTTGAACTGCTAGGTTGGCAGGAGCTGGAACCGAGCTGGAACAGCGCCACCCCTTGTTTAGCTTATACATAAATCTGGCACTGCCTTTGATCCTTGCCCAGATTTTATGTGCCAGCTTTTCTCCCCATCCAAGCAGCCCTGCGCGATAATTTTTTTTTTGTCATACTGTGAATCAGGAATCCCAAAACTTCTGTGGCTAACATACCTCAACGCTGACTTCTCTCTTTTTCGGACAGATGGTCTCTCTCCCTGTTGCCTCTCCTCCTTTCTGTTCCCCGTACTTCATCAGCATCACTTTCAAGTTCCTTGCCGGGTCAGGCCGGAAGCAGGTCTCATCCTGTATCCTCTTCGGCAAGGTGACACAACAGAGGCTTCCAAGAATCTCCTAAGCTGGGTTCAAGACTGTTTGTCCTCAAGGCTCCAAGGTAGACTGCCTTGAGCACTGGATGCTCAACAAATATAGTCAACAAATGTAGCCGCCACAAGACTATCCTATTATCCATGGCAAAGAGCCATAGTGGCTACGTTTTACCTCTACTTGCTGGGAATCACAAATGGGGAGCGTTGCTCTTGCAATCAGGTCGTGCAACCACTGGGCAACTGGTTGACTGCTGCGATTACTGGATGCTGGACTGGTGGTGGGCATTGGGGCTGATACAGCAGGGAAGTTCTGATGTTCTTAGAAGTCTTCTTCTTCTTCTTTGGCGATCCCTCGTAGCCGAGTATAAGATTGTCTTCCATAAACACAGTTTTTGAGCCCGTAAGTAATGGAGGCCAATTCTGGATCCACACGTCCTTCCGCACTGGGGACATAGGTTTCCGGGCGGGAGTTGATCCCAGTGAGGGTTTGCCAAGCGTGCCTTCCTCTTAGCACATTTCTCCCTTGCGTCCTGAGTTCGAGTGTCTCCAAAGCCCACGACACCTTTGGTAAAGGCTGTTCTCCAACTGGAGCGCTCGCAGGCCAGTGTTTCCCAGTTATCGGTGTTTATACTACATTTTTAAAGATTTGCCTTGAGAGAGTCATTGAACCTCTTTTGTTGACCATCAGCTTTCCATTTTTAAGTTCGGAATAGAGGAGTTGCTTCGGAAGACGATCATCCGGCATCCGCACAACATGAGCAGTCCAACGAAGTCGATGTTGAAGAATCATCGCTTCGACACGGGTGATCTTTGCTTCTTCCAGTACACTGGCATTAGTTCACCTGTCTTCCCAGGTGATGCGTAAAAAAATTTGGAGACACCATTGAGGGAATCTTTTGAGGAGTTGGAGATGGCGTTTATAAGTGGTTCATGTTTCACAAGCCTACAGTAAGGTTGGAAGTACAATAGCTTTGTAAAAAAGCGTTTGGGTTTCCCAGCGAATGTCCCAGTCCTCAATCTTAGAAGGACCTGTCTTGGCATACTAAATCCTGCACTTGATGGACCTCTGATGTAATGGAAGATTTTGAGCTGTACTAGGGAGGCAGGTGGCGCTGTGGGTTAAACCACCGAGCCTAGGGCTTGCCGATCAGAAGGTCGGCGGTTCGAATCCCCGCGACGGGGTAAGCTCCCGTTGCTCGGTTCCAGCTCCTGCCCACCTAGCAGTTCGAAAGCACGTCAAAGTGCAAGTAGATCAATAGGTCCCGCTCCGGCGGGAAGGTAAACGGCGTTTCCGTGCGCTGCTCTGGTTCGCCAGAAGCGGCTTAGTCCTGCTGGCCACATGACCTGGAAGCTGTACGCCGGCTCTCGGCCAGTAAAGCGAGATGAGCGCCGCAACCCCAGAGTTGGACACGACTGGACCTAATGGTCAGGGGTCCCTTTACCTTTACCTTACTAGTGAGCTGTCGGCGGCCTTGTCTATCTCTGGTCCGTCTCATCAGTGGCTCATGGTGGGTATTGTTCTTCCTCGGCTGTTGGAGACAGTAAATGCCATGGGGTAGGATCCGAACCCATGGCTTCAAGTGACAGGAAAGGTCCTTCAGGGGCACAGTTACCACATTCAGGACCAGGGAGTCTCACACACCCGCCCGCCCCCTGTCTCCCCAAAACAGTACTTCTGTCTTGTCAGGATTCAACCTCAATCTGTTGGCCACCATCCATCCTCCAACCGCAGCACACGGAACAAACATTGCTTGAGCCGCGTTGCCCGCGGACGGCAGCAAAAGTGGCCCCTCCGAGGCTGGCGGAGGCGCCACCAAGCGCTCTCTGCGAAGGATCATTAATTTTGCTTGGTGGCTGTTCAGAAACCTTCCTTTGGGGCTCGTTCATTATCAGCGACAGGCTCTGACAGGCTCTGGGAGAGCGTTGGAGCGGCTTCGGCGCTATTATAAGTCTATCAGCTGAATTATGACAGTAAATATCTCCCCGTGGGGAGGAGAGGCAGGCAGGGAGGGAGGGAGGAGGCACGGGGATCGATCCAACAGGAGCCTTGAAGAGTGACCAGCGGGGTCCTTTCTCCAAGAGGAAGCGGTCACAGCCAGAAAGTGAGTTTGGGAGGAGAAGGCCTCTGCTTCCTTGAAGACCCTCCCTGCCCGCGGACTGTCTCGCCAGAGTGGTGCATGCTCTGGTTATCTCCCGCTTGGACTACTGCCATGCACTCTACGTGGGGTGACCTCTGAAGTTGACCTGGAAACTGCAACTAATCCAGGATGCGGCAGCCAGACTGGGGACTGGGAGTGGAGACCATATAACACTGGTCCTGAAAGACCTACCGGTACGTTGGCTCCCAGGACGTTTCCAGGCGCAATTCAAAATGTTGGTGCTGACCTTTCAAGCCCTAAATGGCCCAGTGTACCTGAAGAAGCGTCTCCACCCCCACCGTTCTGCCCCAGACACTGAGGTCCAGCTCCGAGGGCCTTCTGGCGGTTCCCTCCCTGCGAGAAGCAAAGCTACAGGGAACCAGGCAGAGGACCCTTCTCGGTGGTGGCGCCCGCCCTGTGGAACGCCCTCCCTTCAGATGTCAAGCAAAGAAGAAACTATTTGACCTCTTAGAAGATATCTGAAGGCAGCCCTGTTGAGGGAAGCCTTATAGTAGGACTGTCAATGAAAGCCTGAACTTGAAAAGATCTGATTTTTCGAGAAATAACGATGGGGAGGAGGGTGAACTCTCTTCACCTCTTGGTTTCAGACGGTGTTCCCTCCTCTCTCGCAAACACATGCAAATGCGCACCGAGTACAGAAGTCGCCCACGGACAGGAAGCCCCGTTCGCTTGCTGTGTGATGACAGAGACGAAGGGGAATCTCCACCCAATGGAAAATGGAGAGAAAGAAAGAAAACCCGAAATGTTTATTTACAGGTATTCATATGAAACAGGGGGACCTCACGCCCAGAATAAAACACGAAACCTTAAAAAAACTAGGGCTGCCTTCAGATGTCTTATCTCCTTGGCACGGGGGTTGCATAACTCCATCCCCCTCCAACATTTCTCCCGTGAAAATAGGGACGTCCTATTCCAGGGGTAGGCAACCTACGGCCCATGGGCCAGATGCGGCCCAATCGCCTTCTCAATCCGGCCCATGAATGGTCCAGGAATCAGCGTGTTTTTACATGAGTAGAATGTGCGCTTTTATATAAAATGCATCTCTGGGTTATTTGTGGGGCAGAGGATTCATTCTCCCCCCCCCAAAAAAAATATAGTCCGGCCCACCATATGGTCTGAGGGACAGCTGAAAAAGGTTGCTGACCCCTGTATTCCATCCCCTCCAACGTTTCTCCCCTGGAAATAGGGACATACCAAACTGAAAAGAAACGGAGGGGATGGAATAGGACGTCCCTATTTTCACAGGAGAAACGTTGGAGGGGATGGAATAGCACTTCTGCCTTGTCAGGATTCAACCTCAATCTGCTAGACGGCATCCATCCTCCTCAGAGAAACAGTCTATGATTTCCCTCCTTCCCCAATAAACGAGACAGGCCGAAATGCAGAGGAATCTTCAAGGCTCCCAGTGGAGTATCTGCAGAATACATTTTGCTGTGTCCTTCGAAACGTCGCCAGGCGATATCTTGGCTACCTCCTGGCACCTCTGGCTTGCTGGGAGCAGAATTCCACATTCGCAGGAATTTTGAGGTCTGTTGCAACACAATGTGATGCTGGGTGGGGGGGACACGCTCACCGAGACCCCTGGGCATTGTACCCCCACTTCAAGTACCAGCCTATCTATCAACTCTTTCTATTGCTAGTCATCGTTTTGCTTTTATTAAAGCACGGTTTAATGTCTTCCCCTCAAATGTCTTTTTTCATAGATTTTCTAGGGGCCAAGTCTTGGTCTTATGTGCCTGTGATAACCGTTCGATTGAATCTCTTCATCGCATAGTGTTTGTCTGCCCCTTGTATTCTGCCGCCCGAAAGACTCTATTACTTCCATTCACTCAAAAATTACCGGGGTATTTGGAAGAGTCTTACCTTGCTTTTCTGTTGCAAGATTCAGACTCGATTATAACCCTACATATGGCAAAATTTCTGACATCAGTTCTGACAGTTAAGAAACGCAATGGGTTGTTATATACAGCTTGAATTTTTAATTTAATTTTTATCAAATTTTATTCAATGGAGTATCCCTTTTAATCTATTTTACTGTTAGCAATTGTAAACCAGACTGTGCTGTTTCTGTTTTTGGCTGTTATGTCTATGGGCTTAAAGCCGAAATAAAATGAGTTGAGTTGTGTTGAGGTCTGCGTGGAGAAGAAGCGCTGTCAGTTATCTTTTGCTCGGTGAACGGATTCCTCCCTCCATCCCTCCCCAGCTTCCCCATTTGGACCGCGGCATCGTCCATCTCTGCCAGCTCTGTTGGACTTTCCGTCTGCGAGGCCTTCATCGATCCTTTATTGCTGTCTGGTTTTCCACCCAGGGCATCAAAGAGTGAGACTGCATTATCCGCATATTCACAAAGCAGATGCCTTGAAGACTTTCCGCTGAAAGACCAAACCTCTTCGGAGCCTGCGAACCAGTGTGGTGTAGTGGTTAAGAGCGGTGGACTCGTAATCCGGTGAACTGGGTTCACTTCCCCGCTCCTCCACCTGCAGCTGCTGGGTGACCTTGGGCTAGGCCCACTTCTCTGAAGTCTCTCAGCCCCACTCGCCCCACAGAGTGTTTGTTGTGGGGCAGGAAGGGAAAGGAGAATGTGAGCCGCTTGGAGACTCCTTCGGGTAGTGAGAAAGCAGGATATCAAATCCAAACTCTTCTTCTTCCTCTTCTTCTTCTTCTTCTTCTTCTTCTTCATCATCTTCTTCATCTTCTTCTTCTTCTCAGTCTCTAAACATACCCAGCTCCTTCAACCGTTCCTCATCAGGCTTGGTTTCCGGACCCTTGATCTCTTGTATCATGGCCAGAGTGGTGTAGTGGTTAAGAGCAGTAGACTCGTAATCCGGGGAACCGGGTTCGCGTCTCCACTCCTCCACATGCAGCTGCTGGGTGACCTTGGGCTAGTCCCACTTCTCTGAAGTCTCTCAGCCCCACTCACCTCACAGGGTTTGTTGTGGGGGAGGAAGGGAAAGGAGAATGTGAGCCGCTTGGAGACTCCTTCGGGGAGTGATAAAGCGGGATATCAAATCCAAACTCTTCTTATTGCAAGCCTGAGGACGTGGCCCTAGCACAAATCTCAGACTTGGATTCCTTTGCAGCCAGAGAGGTGTGTGACACTCCAGAATTGGTAGAAGCCCCTTCAGATCCTGAAAACAGTCCTGTCTACATGGTGGAGCTATGCAGAAAGGTCCAGCCCCGTAGCGTCTTTTTGAGTTCTGGGCCTTTGCTGAGACAACGTTTTCTCTAGCTCAGCGACAGCAAAGCCCATTGGGAGCTGTCCGAGGTCCTGAGCTGCTTTTCCTTGCCTCTGGGGGCCCTGGTTTCCATTACAGACCCAAATAGGATACCCTCCAGGGTTTAGGATTGCAGGGGACCAGGCAGATGATAGCTAGCTCAGAGGCTCAGTCAGGGCAGCCGGCTAGACGGCGATATGTCACGGCTTCTGCAACCCAGAACCCGAAGGCCTTTGAGCACTTTGGGGTGGAGAAAGGGAAGACCAAGGCTCGGGGAATCCTTCGAGCCAGTGCAAAGCTTTCCCAACAGAGGCAGTCTACCTTAGCAAGGGGAGGCCTGGCTGGGGGCTCCTGCAAGGGCAATTCTCCAGTTCTGGAGCGTAGGCAGAGACGGACACGGCGGGAAAGCTTCAAACACATTTCGGAGTGTTTCCAGCTGCTGCTTTCGAAGGCGCAGGAGCAGGGCTGAGGCGCGGGGAGTTGGCAACCCACCAGGAGGTCTGAAAACGGAGAGGCATATAATCCTATCCCTAGGCCTCACGCTCAGAACAGGAAGCAAACATGGGGAATACCAGCGCTGGGTGTTTCATCGGGGAGATAGTTGCCAAATGACCACGTTTCTAAACGCGGCGTTTCGGAAGGGCTTGACAGAGGAAGCATTTGAAAAATTTCTCAGCCTCTAATCACCGTGGTTGGCACACAAAAACAGAGATACTGCACCCCCCCCACTTCCAAGATTTGGAAATAGGGGCACTTTGAACCAAGTTAAAGCAATCCACTTGTGAAATTCGGTTGGTCGGTCAGAGACTTGTCCCCCCGCCCCCCCAAAAAACCTCTGTGGTTTAAATAACTATTTTCTCTTGCTCCTATTTTGCTCCTATTACTAAGAATGACATAGATCCTTATTTCCCAATACTGTAAACTTAAACTATGCTGGTTGCAGGAGGCAGCGTTGCAGAGACTCTGCAGGATCGTGTTCAGAGGAGGCTGCCCGCGGCGTCTCTGAACGAGTCCTGGTCTGTCTCTGCAGGGGAGAGAGGCGATTCCCTTCCGTCTCTGCGACAGGTGCGAGCGTGTCGCTCAGCAGCCCTCAGTTGCAGAACTGCTAGCAGCCCCTGGGAGGAGGCTCCCCGTCGCTTCTCCGTTTGAGTCTCCGATCTCTTTCCAGATCGCGGCGACTTGCTCCAAAGCCTTGAGGTCATTCTTCCGCCTCCACGCTCCCCAGAACTCAATCTTTTGGGGACGTGAATGCCATTTGGCACCCGACTCCGCCAGCGGGACTTTGAGAAACCCTAAAAGAGTTTAAGAGGTTCCCAAACTTTGAAAAAACGAGAAAACTTCGGCACGGCTTGCCCTAATAATATAAATGAAGGCAATTTAGAACCGGGAGAAATTTCTTGACTCTGGAACGAAGCACAAAGTCTGGGTGTGAGAGAGTTTATTTGGTCGGTGGGGTCACCGTGTTACTACAACTTTAACAAACCCAACTCTCTCTGTCTCCCCTCCCCCTATATTTTCCTCCAAAGTGATTCTGCACTCCACCCCCCCTCCACTCCTCCTTTCTTTCATTCTTTTCTCTCCACTGGTCTATGAATCAGCCACCCCAAACAGCCAGACGGATTGGTTTTTTGTTTCTCACTGGGGGCCTCCCCTAGGAAAGGAACGGGTAGGGCTGGAAAGTTAAATTAAATAACGAGACAGGAATTCGAAAGATGCAATGCTGAGCAGCACACTGAGCCCGGGGGAAGGCCCACGGGGGAGACAGGGACATGATATTGCCCTGTCTGATGCCCTGAGTTGCCCCAGATACTCCAGGAGGCTTACAACATATATAATAAAACATTATAAACATCGAAAAAGTCCCCTATCCAGGGCTGCCTTCAGGTGTCGTCTAAAGGCTGTACAGTGGTAAAGGTAAAGGGACCCCTGACCATTTACAGATAGGTAAAGGTAAAGGTAAAGGGACCCCTGACCATTAGGTCCAGTCGTGTCCGACTCTGGGGTTGCGCGCTCATCTCGCTTTACTGGCCGAGGGAGCCGGCGTACAGCTTCCAGGTCATGTGGCCAGCAGGACTAAGCCGCTTCTGGCGAACCACAGCAGCACACGGAAACGCCGTTTACCTTCCCGCCGGAGCGGGACCTATTTATCTACTTGCACTTTGACGTGCTTTCAAACTGCTAGGTTGGCAGGAGCAGGGACCGAGTAACGAGAGCTCACCCCGTCACGGGGATTCGAACCGCCGACCTGGTACCTCTGGTTAAGTACTTAATTCGTTCCGGAGGTCCGTTCTTAACCTGAAACTGTTCTTAACCTGAAGCACCACTTTAGCTAATGGGGCCTCCCGCTGCGCCACCAGAGCACAATTTCTGTTCTTATCCTGAAGCAAAGTTCTTAACCTGAAGCATTATTTCTGGGTTAGCGGAGTTCTTAACCTGAAGCGTATGTAACCTGAAGCATATGTAATGTGAGGTACCACTGTATAGTGACTTATCTCTTTGGCTAGGGGGGTCACATAACTCCATACCCTCCAACATTTCTCCCGTGAAAATAGCGACGTCCTATTCCATCCCCTCCAACAAATAGGGACCCAGGTGGCGCTGTGGGTTAAACCACAGAGCCTCTTGGGCTTGCCGATCAGAAGGTCGGCGGTTCGAATCCCCGCGACGGGGTGAGCTCCCGTTGCAGTTCAAAAGCACGTCAAAGTGCAAGTAGAGAAATAGGCACCGCTCCGGCGGGAAGGTAAACGGCGTTTCCGTGCGCTGCTCTGGTTCGCCAGAAGCGGCTTTGTCATGCTGGCCACATGACCCGGAAGCTGTACGCCGGCTCCCTCGGCCAGTAAAGCGAGATGAGCGCCACAACCCCAGAGTTGGACCTGACTGGACCTAATGGTCAGGGGTCCCTTTACCTTTACCTTTATTCCATCCCCTCCAACATTTTTCCAAGGAAAATAGAGACGTCCTATTCCATCCCCTCCAACATTTCTCCAATGAAAATAGGGACGTTCCATCCCCTCCAACATTTCTCCAATGAAAATTGTTGTTGTTGTTTAGTCGTTTAGTCGCGTCCGCCTCTTCGTGACCCCCTGGACCAGAGCACGCCAGGCACTCCTGTCTTGCACTGCCTCCCGCAGTTTGGTCAGACTCATGTTGGTCGCTTCGAGAACACTGTCCCACCATCTCGTCCTCTGTCGTCCCCTTCTCCTTGTGCCCTCCATCTTCCCCAACATCAGGGTCTTTTCCAGGGAGTCTTCTCTTCTCATGAGGTGGCCAAAGTCTTGGAGCCTCAGCTTCAGGATCTGTCCTTCCAGAAGAAACGCGCCGCTGCTCCTGAGCCTTCAGCCAATAGCTTTATAGTGGTACCTTGGTTTCTCAAACTTATTCCGTTCCAGAAATTCCGTTCAAAAATCAAAGCATTCCAAAACCAAGGCACGCTTTCCCACAGAAAGTAATGTAAAATGGATTAATCCGTTCCAGACTTTTAAAAACAACCCCTAGGACAGCGTTTCCCAACCGGTGTGCCGTGGCACACTAGTGTGCCGCGAGACACCGGCTGATGTGCCGCGGAAAAAGGGACCTGCAGCCCAGGGCTGCACAGGACCGTGGCGGCGGCGCTGCTGGAGCCCGGCGGCGAAGCGGAAGCCAGGGCGGCGCTGCTCCCTTGGCTGCTGCAGCAGCAGCAACAGCAGCCTCGCGCAAGAATCCCGACCGGAAGCCTCGCGCGCGCCGCGCTACAGCTGATCCCAGAGGTAACTCTGGGTCAGGAGACCCGGCGCAGCCGGGTGGGGGAGGAGCGGTGTGCCGCGAGATTTTTTCATTGATTCAAGTGTGCCGTTGCCTAGATTAGGTTGGGAAACACTGCCCTAGGACAGCAATTTAACATGAATTTTACTATCTAACGAGACCACGGATCCATAAAATGAAAGCAATAAACAATGTACTGCAGTCACACAATCAATCAGTACCGGTAGCTGAACTGGGTTCCACACAGTCACAAAAACAAAATAGAAAAGAGCCACAAAAAATGCAAAATAAGTAGCAAAAACAGACAGACCTCAGCGTAACACTCAAAATGGAAGCGTAACACTCAAAACGGAGCACATTCGGCTTCCGAAAAAAAGTTCGCAATCCGGAACACTTCCTTCCGGGTTCGCAGTGTTTGGGTTCCAAGTTGTTTGAGTCCCAAGGCGTTTGAGAACCCAGGTACCGCTGTATCTGCAGGAATTAGCAGGTTGATTCATCCCTCAAAAGCAACAATGCAGAACTCTTAGCATGGTCTCCTCCTAGAACAGCTGAAAAGCAAATGCACAGGAGCCAAGGCTGTTTAACAAGTTGGCAACTGTATTTGGGCTGTACACTGCCTAGCATCAAGGCACTTTATATATCATTATTTAATATTTCGTTGGGAGCCGGCCGGATTGCACCCAGTCAGATGGGCAGCATATATATAATAAAATTATTGTTGTTGTTATCATGCACCCATTTTGTAAGCATCAGGTTTTATTTTAAAGCAGTTTTTAAAAACCACCAATAAAATGTTTAAATAAATAAAAAGCGGAAATCCAAACAGCACCCAATCCTATCAATTATATTTAATTAGGTTCATATTGAATAAGGAAAAAATGCTACTAATTGTTTGTTTTTTAAAACATTCTTGAAAAAGTAAAATTTTAGGCCTGCATTCTGTCTGCAGTCAAACTCAAGAGACGTCCCATAGAAATCTATTCACAGACAGAAAGACAGCTGAGTCGGCAGAGAACGGGACTCTGCTAAGCCCAGAGTCATGGGTTCGAGTTCCGGGTTGGGACTAGGTGGTCCTTCCAGCTCTGCGGCTCTGTGAAGCCCAGTGATTCTAACAGGTCTTCCCTGACGTAACAGTTGCCATTGAAATTATCCACACACACACCCCATTGCAAATCATCAAAATTTGCAGACTTTCTGCCATTTGCAAGGAGCAAATCTAAAGTTGCATTTTCCTACTGAATTTTTTTTTGGGGGGGGGGCCGAATTCAAATTCTGACTTGTTTGAGGCAGAAGCCACAGGGGTGGGAAATGCCTGCATTCAATCCCCACAGCCTCCCAATTAATTCCTATTTATTTGTTATTATTAAGTGTTAGCAGGGCCATTGAAATTTGCACCCCCACCGCAAATCATCAAATTTTGCAGACTTGCAGCAAATCTAAAGTTGCATTATAAGATGAATACGAAATTAAGGATTAAGGAATGTATAATTATGTGTTTTGTTGTGTTGTTGTTTTGTTTTGTATGTTGTTAAAACGAGAAAATGAATAAAAAAAAATTGGGGGGGGAAATAAAAATAAAGTTGCATTGACTACTGAATTTGGGGCGGACCAAATTCTGAAAATTTTGACTTGTTTAGAAGCAGAAGCCACAGGGGAGGGGGAATGGATATGCGTTTAAATTCCCCGCAAGCCTTCCCCATTCATTCCTATTTATTCAGCGTCAGAAAGGGGCCATTGAAATTTGCCAAGGCGCAGACAGCGCTAAACCAATTGACGCCTGGAGCCTCGGGGCGGCGCGGGCGGCGCACGCGAAACGAAGGATCGCAGCAGCTGCCTGCGGGGCCCCTCCCCCTTGCTCAGTGGGCGAAGAAGGGCTCGCAGGGTTAGGCAGGCAGTCCGAGGGGAGGGGCGGACGGGAAAGGAGGGGGCCTCTCCCATTGGCCGGCGCTCACGCTACTCCGCGCCGCCGCGCCCTCCCATTGGACCCTGCCCCGCGGCCTTATCATTCCATCTCTCTCTCCGGTGCTCCCATTTCGTCACGCTGCTGCTGCTGCTGCTGCTGCTCTCGTGGCCTCTTCGCGCAGCTTCTTCTTGCTCGTGTCCCTCCGCCAAAGGAAAAGTAGTTCCTCTTTCTCCACCCTCTAGCGTGGCTCCTCCTCGCTCCGCCCACTCTCGGGAGCCACACCCCCCACTATTTGTTTTTTTTTTTTTACTACTGTATTTTGTTTTGCTTTTTTTTTTCTTTTTAAGCGTTGGGGGCTTTTCTCTCCTAACCCCCACCCCACAATTTTTTATTTTTTTATTTTTTTTAAATTTTGTGTATAGATTATTCAAATTATGGTTTGTAGTCCTTAAATAATTTTGTGTATTTGACAAATAATTTTTTTAAATTTCTTTTATGTATTTTTCTTTTCGGTATATGTAAATTTTAAAGAATGCAAAATAATTTTAATTTTAAAAAGAAAGAGAGAGAGAGAGAGCAAGAAAGCAACCAATTATATTGATCTCCCTTCGTTACGTATATTTCTATTGGGTTGCATCCAGTAGAACCGCTGGAATCCGTAGAATCATAGTAAGGTGGTGTTGGAAATGGGGACTCCCAGCGGTCATCCATACCAACCCCATTGCAATCCAGGAATCCCAGCTTAGAATCCCGTGGCAGATGGCCATCCAACTTCTGCTAAAAGACTTCCATTGAAGGAGAGTCCGCCACCTGCAGACCATTGCATTGCTGAAGAGCTCATATTATTATTATTATTATTATTATTAATATACTGTCCTATAACCGCAGGTCTCAGGGCAGTTCACAGGATAAAATCATAATATAAAACCACAAAATACATGCAAATAAAAACCAAACAACTCAATAACCCTCGCCCCAAAAACAATAGACTTGTTGAGTTGGGTCAATTTAGTCCAACTCCCTATAACGCAGGAATTTTGGCGGGGTTCGAACCCACGACCCTGATATTGATAAGTCTCGTGTTCTACGAGTTACAGATGGCACAGTTTAGTTTAGATATTATTTATTGTAACTGTTGAGTGGATTTCTGTTTAACTTTTATATGTTGATATTATTATTTTATACTATTCTAATGATTGCTGGATGTTACTTTTTTGATGTTAGGTTGCCTATTTTAAAGTTATGTTTTTATTATCACATTTTTGTATTGCATTAGATTGTTACAAGATGTACATTTTTTTGTTTCTTTAGCTTGTAAACCGCCTTGAGTATTGGGAGATAGAAAGACGGTATACAAATTAAAAAATGAGGATGATGATGAGCTCTGACTATCAGAAAAGTTCTTCAAAGGTTTAGTCTATGACCTACCGGTAAGTTCCTAAACCTAAATTCATGGCCATAGAACAAAGTCATACGTATTAATTCCAGTGGGCCTAAAGGTAAAGGGACCCCCCCCCCGACCATTAGGTCCAGTCATGTCCGACTCTGGGGTTGCGGCGCTCATCTCGCTTTATTGGCCGAGGGAGCCGGCGTACAGCTTCCGGGTCATGTGGCCAGCAGGACTAAGCCGCTTCTGGCGAACCAGAGCAGCGCAAGGAAACGCCTTTTACCTTCCCGCCGGAGCGGGACCTATTTATCTACTTGCACTTTGACGTGCTTTCGAACTGCTAGGTTGGCAGGAGCAGGGACCGAGCAACGGGAGCTCACCCCGTCGCGGGGATTCGAACCGCCGACCTTCTGATCGGCAAGCCCTAGGCTCTGGGGTTTAACCCACAGCACCACCTGGGTCCAGTGGGCCTACTCTTGAGTATTTTATTTTATGGACAAAGCAAAATAAAATTAAAAAAATCCTTCTGGTGACTTCTGTTTCAGTGTATCTGAAGAAGTGTGCATGCACACGAAAGCTCATACCAAGAACAAACTTAGTTGGTCTCTAAGGTGCTACTGGAAGGAATTTTTTTTTATTTATTTTTTTGCTTTGACTATGACAGACCAACACGGCTATCTACCTTTATTTTATGGACTGATTGATTGAATCTGCAGGTCTCAGGGCAGTGCACAGGATAAAGTCAGGATACAAAACCGCAAGATACATAATCAAAATAAAAATGAAAACACATTTGAAAAGGGCATAGGGTGTCAGGAAGAAGACTTATCATACAGTTAAGGGTGGAGATACATGTACCTCGTTTATTTTGGGGACCCCTGGTCTGATGGGGTGGGGAGGCACCCCCAAACTCCCTAGAGTGGGTGGAAGCAGGAGGCACTCCTAGGTCTGTGTAATGGGGGCTATTTTGTGTTTCTTTGTGTGTGTTGCGAGGGAGGGGGAACTGCCTAAAGTTGGGGGGCTTCCGGAACTTGTTTGGGGCTGTCATGGAGAGCGGGTGGCCTTTGACCCTGGAGTGTGAAGGTTAAAATCCAGGGGGGGAGGACACGACTCTCACCCCTCCCTCTCACTTTAGAGGATGGAGGGAAATATATATATACAGAGAGAGAGTTCTTAATATGGGGGGGGAACCTTAATATTGTTGGATTAAATCTGAAGGGGAGCCCAGTTATTTTGAGCCCCTTGCCACCCTTCCCCCTACAAATCCCTCCCTCTATTTGCCTATGGAAGAAGAGTGAAGAGTTGCAAGTGTGTTTTTGGCGGGGGGGGGGGTGAGCGTCGGACCAACGGCCCTCAGTGCCGCGTCCCCTTTAAAAACAAAAAACATGCACATACACGCGGGCAGCCATTTAATCGACCGCTTCCATCTCTTCCACGACCCCCACACACCTAAAATAAAATAAAATAAATACATTTGGATCGGGGGGGGGGGAGTGTGTATTTTTTTTTAAAGGGAAATAAAAAGCGCGCGCCCCCCTGCTAGAGAGAGAGACCGAGACCCTATTCTGGTGAAGATAGCCCTTTTAAATCATAATGATGGGGAAAAAAACAAAATTCTGCCTCCTCTCTTCCTAAGTATTTGGGAGCTGGCGAGAGGAGGAGGAAGGCGGGGGGGGGGGCGGACGAGAGGGACGGAGCCTCGTGGGCAGAACCAGCCATCCTAACTCTTTCCTTCCCTCCCCACCCCGTTCATTTTTTTTTAAATTTTTTATTTTTTTAACTTGTGCAGCTGGTCGTAATGGTGGTTGATGCGGCGGAAGGATACGTCGGGGACGGGAGGCCTTGATGCGTGTGTGTGTGTGGATGCGTGTGTAAGCAGAGGAGGAGAAGGGGGCGCCCGTCCGCCTTTGCCTGCCCCAGCGAGCGAGCGAGCCGCGGGGGAGGGGGGCGCGCGAGAGAAACAGAAACCCACGGAGAGAGAGAGGGAGAGGGAGAGGGAGAGAGAGAAAGGCAAAAAAAGGCTCTTGCAACGATGAGCCAGCGAATCAAACGCTAAAAAAAGAGGGGGCTCCGAGCCGGAGGGAAGAGAGAGAGAAAGAAAGAAGGGGGGGAGGAAAAAGAGAGAGAAAAGGAGGAGAGAGAAAAAGAATCAGGAGCGGCACTTTTACTTTCCTTCCCACCCCCTCTTCCCTTCCTTCCTTCCTTCCCTCCTTCCTTCCCTCCCCCGCGGCCGCCGGGAAGCGGGTGGAACGTCGGGCGAGGGCACATCAAAGGGATCGAACGTCGGGGCGCACATCCGATCGAACGCTCGGCGCGGGCCAAACATCCGATCGAACGTTCGGCGCGGCCAATCCGGGAGCCGGGACGGGGCGAGCGCGGACCCCGAACGTTCGGAGCCCGTCCTCTAATCTCTTTCCCGTTTCTTCCTTCCTTCCCTCCGCTCCCGGTTCTTTTTCCCCCCTTCTTTTTTTTTTTTTAAATTCCTCTCCTCCTTCCTTTCCTTCCCTTCCTTCCTTGCTCCCCTCCCTTTTTTTTAAGCTACATTGTAGCCATTTCCGTTCGCCTCTGTATCTCCTTTTTTTATTATTATTACATTGTTATTAAAAAAGAGGTGTGGGGGGGGGGGAGAGAGAAGCCGCCTCCGTCAGCCTTTGCCTACACAGCCGCCGCCGCCGCCGGGAGAACAATAGGAAGGGTTAGGGAAACGGACCGGGGCGCCCACCCCGGTTGCGCCCCGGGGATCGACGCGGCCGAGTCGTGGATGTGACGCCGTTCCCCCCACCCGCACCCCGCGCTCCCCAATTTCACCACAAACCGAGCAGGTAAGCTGGAGGGGGGGAGGGGCTCCTACTTTTAATTTGAGGGGGGGAATGTTCACTTTTGACTCCTCCCCCTCCTCGGAACTATTTTGTGTGTAATGTTGGGGGGGGGAGAAAGAGAGAGAGCTCAGGTCAGACTTAAATAATATATCCCACCGTGGAAACTTTAACTTGGCCGTTTCTTCGCGACTTTCCTCCGCGGCTCCCCTCCCCCACATCCCTATCGCCGCCACCCCCACCCCCCTGCGATTTATTTATTTTTCATTTTAAAAAATGGTGAGGGATTCCTTCCCCCTTCTCTTGCCCTTTCTTTCTCTCTCCCTCTCTCTCCCCCCCCGGAAGTGGTGTTAAACTTTATGGGGCGGGAAGTTAGTGGAAGCAAGGAAAGGGGGGGCGGCAGGGGGTCTCCTTGACTTCTTTCCACCTCCCAGTTAATGTTCTTTTTTTTTTTGAGGGGGGGAGAGGCTGCTACTCCTGTATCTAGAACTATTTGAAAGTTCTTTTTGTGTGTGGGGGGGGGTCCAGCCCCCCATTTTCCTGCCTCGTGGACTTTAGGAATAGAGTCAGGTCACATTGTGCTTGTGTGTTGTTTATTTATTTATTTTTGAACCGGTTGCAGTAGCAGCTTTTGAATTCCAGGAGTTTATTTTCCTTGATGTGTGTGGGGGGGCACACCCCGAATTTCACACCCAATTCACCCCATTAACCACCACCTACCTTTAATTGCACCGTTCCCTGGCTGAAAACTTTCCCCCATATATTTACATGTGCGGAAAGAGGGGCTTGATGGGGGGGAGGGGGACAACCAGAGAGTTGTTCCCAAAGGCTGTTGTGATCCAGAATTGTCTTCCAGAGAGTTTTTGTAACAGTCCCTTCGATCATATATACACTTCAGCCCCGACCGGGCTGGTGCGTTTTGAGAAAGTAATGTATACAGTTACATCATAATCTCTCCCGTTTTAATCCCCCCATTTTTTATTCCTCCTGCCCGGCGTCCCATAATTTCTGCCGGCCACTGTGGGCCACCATCCCACGCCTGCCCGCTGACCCCGAAAGATCCAGTAAATAAAGAGTTAGGAAGGGCTTTAAGTTTTGTTTTTCAGGTAGGCCTCTACCACATGGACAGATTATTCCTCCTTTACAGTTTCCCAGTCTCCACCTTCCCACAAGACAGCCTTTCCGAGACAGGCTGGCAGGATCCTCAAAAAAATCCCTTTTTCCACCACAGATTTTATTCTCTGCCCCCCCAAAAAAACCCCACACACCCACAACTCTCCTTATTGTTAGCAAAACGGTGCTTCCACCGTCTCGCTCCCTTTTGCACAAAACCTTAATTTCACGAAGGAGCTCCCTGAATAAGGCTGAGTTTTTGGACAAAAAGAAATAACTGGGAAGTTTGGGGGGGCCGCTTGATGTTTTTGGGTTTTTTTGCAAGCGTTTGCTTGTCTGAAACAATTGTCTCGGGTTGATTTGGCCTGTTTGTGGGCAGCAGTTTGCCTTCCTCTGTCTCCCCCCCCTCCCAAATACACACACACAAAACACCCATCCTAAGTTTTGTCCCGGGTCCTATTGTGTGTGTGCAAATTTCCCGGACCTCCTGGTAGTCTTGTGTCTTAACCGGGGAGTCCAAAACTTCCAAAAATACATTTTATTCTGCCTTGTCTATGCTGACAACCTGGAAGCTTGTGTTGCTGTTGGAAGATATATTTATATTTCTGTGTGCATGTGGAATTATGAGGACGTAATATTAATGGAGTCGCTGTCCCCCCCCACCCCACCCCAGGCCCACACTCCCAGGCTTAAACGTGGAAAGACATATTATTTATGGTAGATCTGTCTGTGCTGATATTTCGGACCCCAGCAAGCCTTGCGCCGTTAAGACTGGATTTTCCCATTTAGTGTGTGTGTGTAGCTTGCGAAAATATGATCACATTTGTCTCTGTTGGCTGAACTGTAATACCATAATGGTGGCACCCCCCCCCCCGAAAGTGTTTATCTCCTTGCAATTATTTTTATTTTGGAGGGGTCTAAGACAGCAGTTGTTTGCATGCAAAATAGATGTCTTGCCTGCTGAATTAAACCCATTTTTTTCCGGGGGGGGGGGCGGGGGCGGGGAGGTCTGCCTGTCTGTGGATTTTCCCCCTTAGTAGTAAAAATCTCTCTCTCTCTCTCTTTCTTTCTCTCTCTCCCTCTCTCTCTCTGAATGGCAGCTGCAGGGAGCTTTGTGTGTCTGTGCCTCTCTGCAAACTTTTCTTGCGAGTACACGAGGCTGGGGACCTGCCCCCTTCTGCTTTGTGTGAGATGCCTTCCTCTCTCCCCCCCCCCTCCACCCCATTTTCCCAGAGTGTGTTAAAATTGCACTGGGGGTCCAATGCTTCGATAGCGCTGCAAAGTATTGCCAACCCTGCCTGGTGGGGATTTTTTAAAAAAAATTATTATTATTACGAAAATAGGTGCTGTGGGAATTGGTTTTGGGGGACAAGAAAGCGGGGCCTGTGCGGGGGGGGGGAGAGAGATGGAGGAAGGGAGAAAGGGGGAGGGATGCAGTCGAAAAAGGAGGAGGGCTGGGTGAGACTGGCTAGAAACTCTTTGTCCTAAAGTAATAAAACTCTCAGCATTGGCAGGAGAAGACTCAGGAACTGAGTCAGGTTGAAGTGCAATAGGGGAGGGAGTTTTTCCCCCTCTTGGATGGGGGGGGGAGCGCGCACCGGGAAAGTAGAAATTCCCCTTTTAATTCCACAATATTTTTGCGTGTGTGGACGCGTGGCATTTCCATACTGAATTGTGTTTTTTATTTTTTGTGGAGGCAGGTGCAGAGCAGAATCAGGCCTTGTCTGTGTCGTCCCCCCCAATATTATTTGCCCTTGGGTCTTGCTCCGTCCCTTGCCCTTTTCACGAGGGGGGTGGGGTTAACAGAGAGAGAAAGGAAGCCGCTCTCGCAGGCCTGGGACCCCCCCAAGGCCTGGGACACCCCCGGTCTCCTTCCCAAACTGGGGAGGTGGGTGCCGGCGAGAACCCACCGTATCCTGTACAATTTCCAGCAATGCCTTAGGGTGGCAAGACTCATATGCTGTTTGGGGCACCCGCATGGCCGTGGGAATTTTGCCCACTGGGTGGAGGAATGTATGCGTGGGATAAATCCTCCCCACAGCTTGCCCCCCCCCAATCGTCCCAGAATTCAAGGAAGCAGTCAATATTGATGTTACGTTTTTTTCGCCCTTGCAACAATATCCATATCTGTAGAAACATTCGATGGGGAAGCGAAATTCTCTGTGGGTGGCACGGCCCGGGGTCCCTGGGTCCTGACCCCCCCAGGGCATGTGGTTTGATACATATTTACCTTGCTTCTCTCCCCCCCCCCACTTTCACACTGCCACCTGCTAGCAAATTTGTGTTCCCAACCCCAGAACATGGGTCTCCAGATCAGCAAAGATATATCGCTTTGAGCACAGGTTAAAAAAAACACCACACATTATTTTTTTGCACCCCCACCCCCAGTTGGCTTCTCGGTTTTAAATGCGCCGCTGGAGCTGAGGAAGGCCCTATGTAAATAAAAAATAAAAAAATGCCAGGTGTTTTTTTGGAGATACCCCTTCTAAATTCTTAAACCTGATGTAAAATAGAAGTTGGGTTGTGTTGGGGACGATGACACAGGCAATCTAAATAGCAGGTTTGTTTGCATTTTTAAAAAACGAAGGCTGGTTTGGATGGGTTTGCATACTCAAAAGTAAGGCCACCACTTTGAACAAGGCTTAATCCTGCGCCAAGTAAGCAGGGGAGATGTTGTGTTGCAGTTCGGAACCTGCTTACATGGGAGTAAGCCTCACTGGGCCCAGTGGGATTTCCCACTGAGTAAACATGCATTCGATTCTTCCACTCTTCAAATATCTGTTTAATGTGGACTAGCAGCTTTGCAAGTAGCTACATTATTATTATTATTATTATTATTGTTGTTGTTGTTGTTGTTGTTGCATTTATCTCCCACATTTTTATCAAGGCGGGCATATTTCTCCCCTCAACCTTGTGAGGTATCTGAAGAAGTGTGCATGCACACGAAAGCTCATACCAAGAACAAACTTAGTTGGTCTCTAAGGTGCTACTGGGAGGAATTTTTTTATTTTGTTTTGACTTGTGAGGTAGGTTAGCCTGAGAGATGTTGACCCAAGACCAGGTCTCCTCCTCAGCTTTGGGGGGTGGAGTGTGGATTCGAACCCTGCTCTCCCAGGTCCCTAGTCCAGCACTCTAACCACTGCACCACACGAAGAAAGACAAATTGACGAAAAGCACTTTGGAGAGCCCATTTCGGTGACGCCAGGGTAGAAATTGACAGCTATCGCATTTTAGTGTGGCCATTGTGGTCAAGAGGAATTGTGCTTCCTTCCAAAACAAATGGAAAGTAAATAAATCTGGGGATCGGGTCCTGCTGCTGTAAATCTCTGAGATGTGAGCCAGTCCTCTCCTCTGTGTTTATCGAGCAGTGTTTGCTGGCAGCGGAGCATGTGCAAAGTACAATTTCATTGCAGCGCCACCCCGGCCTTTCTCAGAAACAAGCATATCCCTCCGTGCATTATTAGTTTGTTTTTGCATTGCGTCTTGCGGCAGTGAGTTCCGCAGGTTTCGTTCTGCGTCTGTTTCCTTTTCTCCGTCACATGACCCCGAGTTTGGTGCCGTTTCTCAAGCCTGCAATCGCAGGGCCCACGTTGGGCAAAAATTTCCTGCGTTGCCAGGCGGTTGGGCTAAATCAGGGGTCAGCAAACTTTTTCAGCAGGGGGCCGGTCCACTGTCCGTCAGACCTTGTGGGGGGCCGTACTATATTTTTTTGGGGGGGAAATGAACGAATTCCTATGCCCCACAAATAACCCAGAGATGCATTTTAAATAAAAGCACACATTCTACTCATGTGAAAACATGCTGATTCCCGGACCGTCCACAAGCCGGATTTAGAAGGCAGTTGGGCCAGATCCAGCCCCTGGGCCTTAGTTTGCCTACCCATGGACTAAATCAGGCATCCCCAAACTCAGCCCTCCAGATGTTTTGGGACTACAACTCCCATCATCCCTAGCTAACAGGACCAGTGGTCAGGGATGATGGGAATTGTAGTCCCAAAATATCTGGAGGGCCAAGTTTGGGGATGCCTGGACGAAATGACCGCAATTTCATTTTTATTTTCTCGCACCGACCCTTGAAACTTGTGGATCTGTGATCCTTAACCGCGGGTGCATTATGGACCAAAGGAGTGTAGGATAAAAAACCTCGATTGCAGGTTTTGAGGGTCGGATCCAGAAATGGCTCCATCAGCTTCTGTGTTGGGGAAAGTGCTGTTGTTTGCCTAGTGCAACCTTTTTCAGCCGTGGGCCGGTTCACCGTCCCTCAGACCATGTGGGGCCTGGACTATATTTTTTGGGGGGGGAAATGAATGAATTCCTATGCCCCACAAATAACCCAGAGATGCATTTTAAATAAAAGGACACATTCTGCTTGTGTAAAAACACCAGGCAGGCCCCACAAATAACCCAGAGATGCATTTTAAATAAAAGGACACATTCTACTCATGTAAAAACACGCTGATTCCTGGACCGTCCGCGGGCCGGATTGAGAAGGCGATTGGGCTGGATCCGGCCCACGGGCCTTAAGTTGCCCACCCCTGGCCTAGTGACTTCGAGATATTTCTGGACTCCTGTCTATTGGCCATTGCTGGCTGGCTGGCTGGCTGGGGGACTGATGAGGGAATCCTTCAACATCTGAAGGGATACAGGTTTCGTAGGATCCTAGAAACTGTGAGTTGGAAGGGAACGCCAAGGGACATCTATTCCATCCCGCTGCAATGCCAGGGTCTCAACACGCGGTCTCCCATCCAATTCCAAACAATGCCGGGTCCTGCTGAGCTTTGCAAAGGTGCTAGCTGTTTTATCGCTGAATGAACCCGTCCTTTCTCTAAGAAGAGAAGAGGCATTCTCTTCCCTCGGGGAATTTTCAGGCCAGGGTCGTTCTCAGCCCCACCTAGAGCTGCTGAGGGGCTTGTGGGGGTGTCAGAACCTGGAACCTTAAGCGTTCAAAGTAGGTACTCATGATGCTTTTTCCTGAAATAAAATGAGGCTCTAGTCCTCATGGTTTCCAAAGTGGAAACTGCTTTAAACTGAATCAGATCCTTGCTCTTAGCCAATGCTGTCTACACCGTATAACACCGGTCCTGAAAGACCTGCATTGACTCCCAGGACATTTCCGAGCACAATTCAAAGGGTTGGTGCTGACCTTGAAAGCCCTAAATGGCCCAGTAGACCTGAAGGAGCGTCTCCACCCCCATCGTTCTGCCCAGACACCGGGGTCCATCTTCCGAGGGCCTTCTGGCGGTTCCCTCCCTGCGAGAAGCGAGGTTACAGGGAACCAGGCAGAGGGCCTTCTCGGTGGTGGCGCCCGCCCTGTGGAACGCCCTCCCGTCAGATGTCAAGGAGATAAAAGACTATCTGACTTTTAGAAGACATCTAAAGGCAGCCCTGTTGAGGGAAGTTTTTAATGTTTGGTGTTTTTGATCTCCTGATGGGAACTGTCCAGAGTGGCTGGGGAAACCCAGCCAGATGGACGGGGTATAAATAAATTATTATTATTATTATTATTATTATTATTATTATTATTATTATTTATTACACTGACCGGCAGCAGTTCTCCAGGGTCTCAGGTGTCAGTCTTCCTCCCCCCACCTGCCCTACATGGAGACAGTGAGAATTGAATCTGGGACGGCCTACGTTCAGAGCAGGTATCCTGCCCATTGAGTTATGCTCATTCCCTAAATTTATAATGTTTTTATATATGTTGGAAGCTGCCCAGAGGGGCTGGAGCAATCCAGTCAGATGGGTGGGGTAATAATAGTAATAGTAGTAGTAGTAGTAATAATAATCCTATATAATAAAGTCCAAGTGTCTCTGCGTCGTGTCCCTGTGTCCGTGGGATTGCGCTACTGCGCATGTGCCCCACGGACACAGGGATGGGAGCGCAGAGACTTCTGGGCCCAGTCAGGAGCCGCTGCCAACGACGACGGGCGAAACATCTCACACTCGCATGCTGGGCCGCGTCGCCGGGGATGGAGCATCGCCCTCGCCCGCAGCCTCTGGTGACTCGGGCCCGCAGGAGGGAGGAAGAGGAGGAGGAAGCGGCGGTTGAGGCCCGTTCCTCACGCCTGCCTGGCCGTGGCTGTGCAGCGCTCTGGGTAGCCGCCGCCGGGAGGAGGCGAGGAAAGGGGAGGAGGCAGCGGCGGGAGGAGGAGCCGCTGCCGCCGCCAGTTTCCCTCACAGCTTCTCTCGGGCGCGCCGCAGGATGAGGCCCGGCTGCCTTACCTGAAGGCTGCTGTCCTAAACCCACTTACCTGAGGGAAATAAGTGCTGTTTTTACAAATTTTTGACCACATATGTTCTAGTGCCCGTTAATTTAACGGGCTGAATGTCCACTAGTAATTAATAATCCTTCATCAGGCTGCATTTTTGCAAACTGGCCGACAAGTGAATAAAATCTGATGACAGCTTCAGAAAAAAGCAAACCCTGCCAGAAGAATCGAATTCCCCCCCCTTATCTCCTCCTTCCCCGTGAGGAGAGGTAGTCCTTACGACACCCCTGGAAGGTAGGTCAGGCTAAGAAACGGTGGCTGGGCCCAAGGCTGAGCAGCCTGGTCCAGTTAGGACTAGTCGAGACCCGAGTTCGCATCTCTGCTAGGCCTTGCAAGTCTTGCTGGAGGGAGCCCTGGGCCCGCTGGTGTCTCTTGGCCAGGCCAGATGTTTTGTGACTACAGCTCCCATCATCCCTGACCCCTGTTAGCTACGGATGATGGGAGTTGTAGTCCCAAAACATCTGGAGGGCCGAGTTTGGGGTTGCCTGCAATAGGGTATTCGGCTGTGGCCAACTCGTTTCTCCTCTTGAGTAGACCCACTGAAAGCAAGCGAGCCATGCCTTTCTTTCTAATGGGTCTATTCTGAGTTGGACTGGCTCTGGATAACAACCCATTATCGGGAGTTTTGAGGGCTCATTCCGGCTGGACATTAGGGTTCCTGAGAAGATATATTCTGGTGTGGGGTGGTGGTCTTACCGACACTGGTAAGGTGTGCACGATATTAAAGGATTATCTGATTCTGTAGTTGCGTGTAGGTTTTTCTCGTGCAAATGTGCCGAATGCACGTGTATTTCGGAAAAGCAGCCGGTTGGGAACACCCAACGGTGGGCCCTGGCAAAGTCACTTGGCAGCCCCTGGTGGTTCTTCCTCCCTCCATCCACTAAGCTTTGGAGACGGAGGTTAATTGGGAGAAGGGAATCTGGAGGGGCAGAATCAATGCAATACTTAGTGGTCCAATCCTGCCACGCTGAAGCGTGCAGTACACACTTGCCAAATGCATGTGTATTCCAGAAAAGCAACTGGTCAGTAACACCCAGGGGTGGGCCTTGGCGATGTCACAGGGCAGCCCCGGTGGCTCTTCCTCCCTCCATCCACTAAGCTTTGGAGACGGAGGTTAATTGGGAGAAGGGAAGCGGTGGGGGGCAGCCACTCGCTCTCAGAGTCCATGAAATACTTTGTGGCCTGTTCCTGCCACGCTTTGTGGCCTGCCACACTTGTCCACGACTGGGCCCAGCGGTCGGGGGACCCTTTACCGTTAACACTCTCACAAACACGCAAACTTGAGGAAAGCGTTCTGCTATCGTCAATAGCATAAGCTTTGTGCGTGGTTCTGTGAAGGCTTGTGGGGTGGTTCCCCCCTCCCGTTCTCATGCCTATTTGGGGTGTGTGTGTGAAATGGATGGGGGGAACTGGTTCTACCCCTTCTTTTTCTGACCCCGCCCCCTTCCCAAGCCCTTAGCATCTCTATTTGTGTGCTGTGTCTCTCTGAGTACTGATAGTTTCCCGGTTTTCTGCGGATGGCCAAAGGCATTTGATGCAGAGCCTCAGGGACAGAAGTGCTCTCTTATTTTCCCCCTCCCTTCCCTTCCTGCAAAAATAAAAATCCTGTTTTCATATCACATATTCCCCAGCCCACCCCTGCAAAAACTGTGGCCGTCACCTCGCAGTCCGTCTGGCCCAGAAATCCGGGGGGGGGGGGAGAGGCACATTTGGGGGGGAATCAAAGTGTTTGTGGGGGTGAATTTGCACCCACCAATTCCCCCCCCCCGATTCTCCATTCAATAACTCACTTGTTGTGGATTTGAAAGCAGATCCCTGCAGGAGGGGATAGTATTGTGAAATGAACTATTATTATTTAGTTATCTCCCACTTGGACTACTGCCATGCGCTCTACGTGGGGCTACCTTTGAAGGTGACCCGGAAACTGCAACTAATCCAGAATGCGGCAGCTAGACTGGTTACTGGGAGTGGCCGCCGAGACCACATAACACTGGTCCTGAAAGACCTACACTGGCTCCCAGTACGTTTCCGAGCACAATTCAAAGTGTTGGTGCTGACCTTTAAAGCCCTAAATGGCTTCGGTCCTGTATACCTGAAGGAGCGTCTCCACCCCCATCGTCCAGCCCGGACACTGAGGTCCAGTGCTGAGGGCCTTCTGGCGGTTCCCTCCCTGCGAGAAGCAAAGCTACAGGGAACCAGGCAGAGGGCCTTCTCGGTAGTGGCACCCGTCCTGTGGAACGCCCTCCCTTCAGATGTCAAAGAGAACAACAACTACCAGACCTTTAGAAGACATCTGAAGGCAGCCCTGTTTAGGGAGGCTTTTAATGTTGAATAGATTATTGTATTTTAATGTTCTGTTGGAAGCCGCCCAGAGTGGCTGGGGAAACCCAGCCAGATGGGCGAGGTATCAATAAAAATTATAATAATATTATTATTATTATTTCTGGGTGGTTTTGTTCCTCCGTTTCACAAATATTCTTAAAAATATCTCTCTTTTTCTTTCTCTCCCTCCTCTCCTCTCTGCTCTCCCATCCTCCTCTCCTCCTCCATCCCTCGCCCCTCTCCTTTTCTTCGGTGCGGAATAATGATAATAAAAAGGACGGAGTACGTTTGAATCTGGGGGGAATATGAACCAGCAGCAGAGAATGGCCGCAGCAGGGACCGACAAGGAGCTGAGTGACCTCTTGGATTTCAGTATGGTAAGTGAGACTCTCTAGTTATTTATCTCTTGCGGGGTTTACGCACATGGGAACGTGAGGGGAGGGGGCGGTGGCAAAAGGAATGGTGGCATTACGCTGGATTGGGTGTGTTTGAGTGAGAGAGTCGGACGGAGGCAACTCGCAAGGAGGCGAGCGGTTGCGGGTACCAACTTGTTTGTTCCTCGTCGCAGTATCAAGGGGAACGCATAATTGCTACGGTCTCCTTGTTGTGAAGACTTAGAAAGGGTGGGGGCGGAGTAGGGGAAGGAGGGAGGGAGGGAGAGAGAGAGAGAGAGAGGAAGAAAAGGAAGGAAGGAAGAGAAGGAAGGAAGGAAGGAAGGAAGGAGAGAGAGAGAAGGAAGGAAGGAAGGGAGAGAGAGAGAGAGAGAGAGACGGAAGGAAGGAGAGAGAAGGAAGGGAGAGAGAGAGAGAGACAGAAGGAAGGAAGGAGAGAGAGAAGGAAGGGAGAGAGAGAGAGAAGGAAGGGAGAGAGAGAGACAGAAGGAAGGAAGGAGAGAGGGAAGGAAGGAAGGAAGGAAGGAAGGGAGGAAGGAAGGGAGGGAGAGAGAGAGGGAAGGAAGGAAGGAAGGAAGGAAGGAAGGAAGGAAGGAAGGAAGGAAGGAAGGAAGGAAGGAAGGAAGGAATCAGGAATCTCAGCTAAAGCATCCATGGCAGTTGGCCACCCAACCTTTGCTTAAAAACCTCCAAGGAAGGAGAGTTCACCACCTTCCATCCCACCGTCAAGCTCCACTTACTGCCAGAAAGTTCTTCCTGACGTTGAGTCGGGATCTCCTCCCTTGCCACTTGAAGCCACGGGTTCGAGTCCTGCCCTCCGGAGAAAACAAGCTTGCTCCATCCCTCTTCCACGGGGAAGCCCTTAAGAGATATTATTTGAAGGCAGCTCTCCCTATCTCCTCTCCGTCCTCCTCTTTTCCAAGCTGAACATACCGGTACCCAGCTCCTTCGACCGTTCCTCATCAGGCGTGGTCTCCAGACCCTTGGTTCTCCCTCCTCGGGACACTTTCTGGTTTTGTCAACGTCCTTCCTAAAATAAGCTTCCGGTTGTGTGGAGTTGCTCCGGCTGTTCGTTTACTCCAGGGAAGAGGGACCTGTGAGCCGTGCCTGGACTCCAAACTCCTCCGTCTTCGGCCTTTGGTCATGTTGGCTGGGATGCTGTAGATTTCCCCATTCCTGGCTTAATAAGAAGAGGTTTTCTCCCCTCTCGGAAGGGAAGGCCTCTTATAGAGGCATTCCCCCAACAATATCTGGAAGGGTGTAGGGCAGTGATGGCTAACCTTGACACTCCAGATGTTTTGGGACTACAACTCCCATCATCCCTGACCACTGATCCTGTTAGCTAGGGATGATGGGAGTTGTAGTTCCAAAACATCTGGAGTGTCAAGGTTAGCCATCACTGCAAGGGTTGTGTTTTGTGTGCTTTCAGGACGGAAAACCTCTTTTAAATACAGTGGTCCCTTGGTTTCTCAAACTTAATCCAAAACCAAAGCGTTCCAAAACCAAGGCGCGCTTCTTTCCCGTAGAAAGCAATGCAAAAGTCCGTTCCAGACTTTTAAAAACAACCCCTGAAAGCAGCAATTTAACATGGACTTTACTATCTAACGAGACCATCGACCCATAAAGCGAAAGCAATAAAGAATGGACTGCAGTCACACAATCAGTCGATCGGGAGCCGAACTGGGTTCCACGCGGTCACAAAAACGAAACAAAAAACTGCAAGATAAACAGCCAAAACAGACAGACCTCAGCGTAATGCTCGAAACAGAAGCGCGGCGCTCAAATTGTCAGCCTAACACTCAAAACGGAGCACGTTCGGCTTCCGGAAAGAGTTTGCAAACCAGAACACTTCCTTCCGGGTTTGCAGCGTTTGGGTTCCAAGTTGAGTACCAATAATAATAATAATAATAATAATTTATTATTTGTACCCCGCCCATCTGGCCGGGTCTCCCCAGCCACTCTGGGCGGCTTCCAACAAATATCAAAATACAGATTAAAACTTCCCTAAGGTATTTTCAAAATGTCAGGAAGTTGTTTATCCCTTTGACCTTTGCTGGGAGGGCGTTCCACAGGGCGGGCGCCACCACCGAGAAGGCCCTCTGCCTGGTTCCCTGTAGCTTTGCTTCTCGCAGTGAGGGAACCGCCAGAAGGCCCTCGGAGCTGGACCTCAGTGTCCAAGGCGTTGGAGAACCGAGGGACCACCTGTAGCGACGTTCTTCCATCTCTCAGCAGGAAATGCCTCTTCTAAACGGAGGGATCTCTTGCATGCAGTACAGAATGCTGCTTTTAGACTCCGGGACGGGGAATCTCTGGCTTTTCCAGATTTTGCCCCCCGTTGGCTATTCTGACGGGAGTTGAAGCGGGGGCGCCGTCAGTAGGGGGACAGATTCCCCTGGCCTAGGAAGAAGCTTTCTCCTTTCTCAGGAGGGAATGCCTCCTCTGAAAAGAGACATTCTTCCATTTCTCGGGCGCCTTCTGCTGGTTTTATTGAGGAAAACCGAACGGAGGCAAACCTTCGACGGTCGGTCGGAGGAGAGCGTTGTGTCATGCAAGCTGAACTTGGAAGGGCGTGTGGTCTTGGCATTTTAAGATAAGGAGCCTTGGAAGGAGGCCGGGGAGAGGCGCCACGTCACGGAGAGAGATAAAACGCAACCCCAGAGAGTGATGGCTGACAGCGTCAGTCTCTTTTCTCTACTCGAGTTCATTTTTACTTCGGTCAGGCAAGGGGGTCACCTGGGTTGCTACATTCTATTGATACGGTTTCTCGAAATTCGGTTCCTGTGGGCTTTCTGTTGGATTCATAGCTAGACTGGGGACTGGGAGTGGCCGCCGAGACCACATAACACCGGTCTTGAAAGACCTACATTGGCTCCCAGGACGTTTCCGAGCACAATTCAAAGTGTTGGTGCTGACCTTGAAAGCCCTAAACGGCCCAGTACAGGTGAAACTCGAAAAATTAGAATATCATGGAAAGGGTCATTTCTTTCAGTAATTCAACTTAAAAGGTGAAACTAATATATGAGATAGACTCATGACATGCCAAGCGAGATATGTCAAGCCTTTATTTGTTATAATTGTGATGATTATGGCGTACAGCTGATGAGAACCCCAACTTAACAATTTCAACTTTGGGGTTTTCATCAGCTGCACGCCATAATCATCACAATTATAACAAACAAAGGCTTGACATATCTCGCTTTGCATGTCATGAGTCTATCTCATATATTAAACTCCAATAGCTAATGAAAACAATTGCTTACATAAATGGACTTTTCCACGATATTCTAATTTTTCGAGTTTCACCTGTATCCCTGAAGGAGCATCTCCACCCCCATCGTCCAGCCCGGACACTGAGGTCCAGCTCCGAGGGCCTTCTGGCGGTTCCTCCCTGTGAGAAGTGAGGTTACAGGGAACCAGGCAGAGGGCCTTCTCGGTGGTGGCGCCCGCCCTGTGGAACGCCCTCCCGTCAGATGTCAAGGAAATAAACAACTACCTGACTTTTAGAAGACATCTGAAGGCAGCCCTGTTTAGGGAAGCTTTAATGTTTAATAGATTGTTGTATTTTAATATTCTTTCTGTTGGAAGCCGCCCAGAGTGGCTGGGGAAACTCAGCCAGATGGGCGGGGTATAAATAATAAATTATTTTTATTTTTATCATCATCATAGAAGTGTAGATTTGGGATTCTGGGTGGTTCCTTTCATATTTCTGTGCCCGCTCGCTCTGTGTTTATGTGTTGTTGTTGTTGTTTTAGCACACTGCATTATGGGAGCTGTAGTCCTTGAGCGCTGCAGCATGGGAGCTATAGTCCTTGAGCGCTGCACGCATTAAAGGTGGTTTTTCCACACTGCATGGAAAATGAGAGAAACTTAAGGAAACTCCTGCCTTCTGTTGTTC